>JAQFXL010000825.1:0-16146 GCA_034693445.1 Edwardzetes edwardsi | reverse complement strand
ACAAAACAATCAAAACAAAAGAAGCGAAAGTCAAAGACTCGACTGAATTAAGTAATCAAATGAAATGCAATGCAAAAGAAAGTGAGATTTCAAACGAGGAAATATCTCAATTGACAATAATTATGGTAAAGTAATTATTTTTGATCGCGTGATAAGCTATGAGTCGATATAATGGAAAATAATTAATTCTAAACAATAAACATCTGATGAAAGCATGAGATTATCACACAATAAGTGGTGAAACTCTCACTAATTATACGATTGTTTGGCATTTGAATCGATTGACTCATTTTGTGTCCAAACCATTTGAGAATATGAAAGGAATAAAGAGAAAGAGACGATACCCTCATTGAAAGTGCGCTGAACTGGCAAACGACCAGAAGAAGGCAAAGAGGGGACTTTCTTAAGACGAGAAGATGGATAATCAGGTGGTGCCGGTTCGGGTGGCGGCGGGTAAGCACCATATCCTTTGATAGATTAACAGTAGAAATGAGAAACAGAAGACATCAAAGGGAAAGACAGTTGGGGTTACCACTAAGGCCGGAGGAGACGGTGTCGTCATCCTCCTCGTCAGAGACTTCATCGGATCCGTCCAAGTCTTCGGGCACTCGGGAATGAGAGCTAAGACCGAGACCTGATAGAGCAGAGCCGACAGCAGGAGATTTCAAACTATTCGACTTTTTTACGTGAAAGTGGTATTGAAACGGAGAGAAAGACTTTACATCAGAATAGGCACCGATTCGGCGCCGATCTGTTGCATAAAGAGAAGAAGAATGCGGCGCTGCCTTCGCCTCTTCAGACGACGATTTTTGTGGTTTATGGTGTGGCAATCGCGGCGAAAAATGACTAATATATGAGGGCGGAGGGGATACTGCTCTTGTATAGGGGGGTGGGGCAAAGGATAGATCGCGTCTCGGAGGGAGAGGGAGGGGAGGTTGTGAATGGTCACCGCGGCGACTGGACAGAGGCCTATCAAGAGATTCAGTACTCGGAAAAGATTGTCGATAGAGATCTGATCCGTAGACATAGACATAGAAAAGCGGGAAAAACATGAGAGAAATGTAAAGAAATGAAATAAAAAATGATTAAAAGAGATGACTGACCCGCTTGAAGGCTCCGTCTGTTCTTTATCTGACTCGGTTTGACCAGATGTTCACCATTTTGCTGGTTATAAACACTGGCGTAAACTTCACTGTCATCACTAGGACTGAGATGAGGGCCGTCGACGAAACCACTGGTGGATATGAGTTCCCCGTTGTCTGTAGACTTGTCACCTAAATGCTCATAAATGCCGTCAGAGTCAGCAGAACCACTCCTTATGTGATAAGATTCTTGACGAGAGGGCACGGGTGGAGGTACAGGCGTTGGCCTTTCTATCGAATAGTCTGAGTCGTCCATTTCGAATGCCTTTTCGATTTGAGGCTTCCTTTCGACCACTTCTTTGAGAAATGGAATAAAATAAGAAGACTTCTGTTGAGTGGGCGAAGAGGTCATGAAATGGGCTTCTAGTTTGTCGGCCAGAGTATTGCCCTCTGAGAGGAGGTGCAGATCCAAGTCGTGGTTTGAGTAATAGATATTAGAATTACTGCTATCACTGATGGCTACGATTTGGATCGGAGTATTCGGAATGTTTGCTGTAAATGCAGACAACGTCGCGAGGGATGCCTTCCGTCGACATGAATAGAAGAGAAGAAAGCCATGAAGAAGTTCATCGCGATAGGTGTGTGCGCCATGATATGAGGTCAGCACCAGTTCCACAAACTTTTTACTCTCTCCGATCATTAATTCAATTGTAATCGAATGCGAAGACGTCACGTAATAGAGGTTTTGGTTAAGGAAAGGACTCATCACGTGATCGATTGTGAACGGGTCGCCACACAATACACAGACCAGAATCCTTATGTCGGGATTGAGGGCCTGTTCCGGTAGTACTGACTGATAGATTTGCATCAGATCTGCCCGCCTTTGTATGCTTTCGATGAGTGCTCTCAAGGCCTGACTCAAACACTCGATGTCGAACCGTTGACCAGAAGAATGACTGTCGAAATTAGTCACATCTAAGAACGGACACTGAAGACTCTTCGCCCGGTTCTGTCCTTCTTCTCTCAAAAACAACAAATCCTTTTCATTTATATTGGAATTGGCGGCAAATAATATGACGATTGGGAGGCCATGGAATGGAAGGCCGTCTTCTTGCTCGAGATCCGACAACAAAGTCTTCTCTAAGCTCTGTCTGACATACTCTAAGGTCTGGTGATTGGAATAAACACAAAAACATCCCTTTGGACTGAAATCGTTGGCGCGAAAGGCGTTTTGAGGCATATCTACGTCACCGCCGATTATCCTGAAGTCGAGAGTGAATCGGGTTTTTTCCAATTCAAACGTTGAGTTTATTTCCTTAAATATTTGGCAAATATTCAGTTTTGAGGCAACAAATCAATCAAAACTACAATCATTACCTTAATTGCAGTGCAGAGCTCATCACTCAGACCTCCTGAACCCAAAAGGACTAAATTTAAATGATTATTAGACTCTGAAAACCAGTGACTATTTCTGGCCCCCGAGGATAGCCTACAAAAGAGAAAAATGGATAAAATTTTAGTATAACTCATATAACAAGTGATTTATGTTTTGTGTGTTTCGAGTCATTAAATATAAGGATATTATTGAATACCATTGAGAATAAGCACTTCATAACACATACCTTCGGGCTCTGGAAGCGTTGTATTTCTCGATCAATACATCCATACAGTTGGGAAAGACTGGACAGTGTTCTCGAATAGGGCCGTGAATGAAACCCAAATGCCTGAGCAGCATAAGAGTCCTGTCCTGATCTAAACGCTCCAATGCTTTGTATCTATAAATCACAACAATTTAGATGACAAGCGACACATCCGACTATTGTGTCATACCTGGGATCATCCTGTAAGGCTTCAGTGATTTTTCCGATGTCATCCTGAGTTATGACACTTCCCGGCCCTAAACTGGCGAAGTGATAGAACAGACCCGAGTGTTCTAAAAGCAATTCTTGGAAATTCATCTTGGAGATGTCTGTGATCTCCTTCTGGTGCTGTTCATACATCTCAATGATGTCGTGTTCAGACAGAGATTCATAACACTCCCGACCCATAAATAATATACGAACTTCTTGTAAAGGCTTTCCAGGGGTCACATAACCGGTTTCTGCGAGCAATTGTTTGAACTGATGCCTCATTTCTCGCGCTCTTTCGCCACTTTCGAGACTCATTCTGTGCTCAATAAACACCTGTTCGGCTTCTGGAGTATCTAAGAGATCAAAAGGAATTCGTGCTTCAGAGCCATCTTCGAAGTCGACTTCATGCCAGCTCTGGTCGGGATTGTCGATAAAGTATTGATCAAAGTCTGGATGAGATCGGAGTCTATCCTTAATAGCGTTCCAATCAGTTGGTTCACCGATAGTCTCGAGATCGGGCAGCAGTTCCGTAAGTACTTCCGGCAGAACCCTTAAATACATTTGCATTTTGCGGCACAGATAGTCTTCTTTGAGTTTCTTTATGTGACGTTTGAATGTCAGGTGCGCTGAATCCTGACCAAAGAGATCGCAATAATGCAAAAAGTCTTGACTTTGGGACAGCTTTTTATAAGTGCTGTTCCATAGAGTTCTATAATCAGTGATTTGCGAACGGATAAGAGAGAGGTAGGCATCGCTGGCACTCTCCAACTCATCTCTTCTATTGCGAGACGATTCGAGGAAAGACACGTTTTTGGATTTGCCTTTTGATCTGTCAATGAGTTGAGCACAGGTTAAGAACGCTGAGTCCACGTTAACGTTGTCGTGAGCCGACGTCTCCACCAATAATATGCTTCCCTTATATTCCTTTCTGTTAACCAGTCTTTCGGCTTCTTTGAGGTAATATTCACAGACCTCGTCGTGTTTAGTAGTGGCCAACACTATCGGCTTCTTAGCCTTAATCAGATAATTGAGTATCAGTGCCGTCAACTCTACCTGTTTCTCGATGGAGCGGCCCTGGACTTCACTTACGTCGAACACACAGACAAAGCCGTCGACTAAGAATCGGCCGTCGTTTAGATATCTTTGTTCGTATTCTTTTTCGATTCCCAATTGGTTTTTGCAGATATACATCATTTTCTCTGCAGAGGACAGTCGTGTAGCGGCACAACGCTTATAGTAAGGCTCGGTTTTGCCGCTTTTGAAGGGCTGGAAACAGGCGTCGTCTATGAACTCCGTCTGTTCGATGACACTGAAAGCCATTTCGAAGCCGTCTTCAGTGCTTTTAGTGGTTTCCCCCCAATAAAGCCAGTGCTCGTTGTTTACTATTCGACCGCTGAAGTCGGTCTGACTCAACACTGAGATGTGATCCGGATTGTAGTCGTCTTGGAGGGGACGAATAAAACGATTGCACAGACAAGACTTGCCGACACCAACACATCCCTTCTCCTTTTCGGTGCCAGACAGTCCTACCACCGCTATATTGAAGCACTTTTGATGGTTAGACTCCGTTTTTCGAGCCATTTTTAATGTCCAAAATGACTCGTTAGAAGAACTGTCGCAATGATTCGCCAGTTTCTCGATTCTCACAATTTTCTTATTAAATACATATTAATTAATGTCCGAACACCAGAAAAGGTAGATTTAGTGGCGAGGAATGTCCTCTCATTTGATAGGATCTACACATCAGATGATGAGATGAATGAATAACAGACACAAAACCAGATTCGATGCTTCTATCGATTGATTTCATAATTGCCTTTCGTTTGAGTTTCAAACATATGATAAATCGATGGCTTCCTAAGGGAAGGGATTAAATTCAAAATTAATTATTTCATAGATTTCAACAATAATTGTGAAAAACGAGCGACAATTGCTTAAAATGATCGTTACATCAATTATTCATTTCATAATTGAAATATACTTTGAATAACACCTTTATATTGAATTATTAAAGAAAATTATCTAAAATATGAGTCATGAAAAAGATAAAAACAATTTCTCAAACGTTGAATACATATTTCATGACTTTTCAATTTCAAGTTTAATTCAAATCTGAAGGTTTCATAAATTCAATCGATTATCGAAACAAAGTTTTCTTACTTAACCCCATTTAGTGAAAATGTTTTGCATTTTTCCTTCAAATCAATTGATTAAAGAAAAATTGAATTTCAATATTGAAGTTAATAACCATTTAAAGCAAATGCTTTCGAAATGGTTTTCCTAAACAAAAAATGATTGAAACCAATCGAAAAACTAAATTGTTTTCAAAAGATTGGAAAACAATTTCAAATCAATTGTATTCCTGAGTATTTGAAACTCAGACGACGAAGAAAAATGAGAAAAAAAAGTGAGCACTAGTTGTGTGACAAAAGATTGAAAATAATGCCGAATAATAAGAGAGGGAACAATCAATTGAAGATCGCAAAGACATAGTCTGTGACTGACTTTGAGCTATATTTTTGTCTTTCAGGTCACGCATTGAGTGAATTGAGGCGATTCCTATACATTCGCTCCGATATCTCCTATTAAATCATTTTTGGACTCAAATCGTGAGAAATGGATTATATTAACAAAATTGGCGACAGAATGGACAGAATGAGGGCTGGATTTATAAAATTATCGATTTGACCCAAACGGAAACCAATATTGGTAAACAGGCTGACCAATAGTCCGGACTACAGAGGCTAATGGTTGCATCACTTTCTGTGAAAATGGGGTTTTTGACGAAATTACTTTTGAAAAAACTGTTTTCTCTCAAATCGAGAGGAAAGTATTGTGAGAGGAATGAGAGGAAAGTCATACAAAATATTAAAAAGTGTTATATTTCACAATCAATATTCTAGAAAAGGTCTGAAACGAACAATATTTTACATTAAGATTAATTCAAAGCAACGATATGTGAAATGAATATTTACTCAAAAAGTCATGATTTCAAACATTTTCTTTGTTTGAAATACATTTTCAAAGTTATTTGAGACCAAAAGACAACAGAATTTAAAATCGCATAAAACATAAGATAAATAAGTGTTGCGGGAAATTAAAAGTGCTTTCAGATCACAAACGCATCCAATGACTGACTTTTGTCTTTTAAGACATCACTAATTCAGAGGAAAGACAGTATATAAAAGCCAACATAAATAGGTTTCGATAAAAATTGAAGTTTATTTGCAAGAAAAAAATCAGTTCAAAAGCATTTATATTCGAGTGCTGTGGAGGCGACCCAAGAGATCAGAGTTGGGATAACTTGAATATATTGCCGGCTCTTATCAGACAAGTCTCACTCACTGTCACTAATATCAATGACCAAGGTGAACACTAATCCGCTTGGGGATCAAGTCAAACAAAGTTAAGACCATCGATCAATATAGTGTATAATGTATTGTGAGCATATAAACTCATTAGGGGCTATAATGCAACTTGTAAGAAAATTTCTGAGAATTATATAATATAAATAAAGAACCTGGGTATTTATGATTCACTCAATAAAGTCAATGAGTAGTGGAAATCGTGAGAAAGAGAGACATAGAGACAGAGAGAGAGAGAGAGAGAGAGAGAGAGAGAGAGAGAGAGAGAGAGAGAGAGAGAGTCGGTAATAATTGATAAGAATCAAAGGCCTCGGAGAAAACAATTTATTTTATCAGGAAATTGAAAATAGTTTCGACAAAAACACATTTTTATACTTTCTTCACATAAAGTCTGAAAAATCAAATAATTTTTTTATAAATTGAACAAAACTGAAAACTGACCGAAAAGATGAGTATATTATCAATGCTATAAACGATAGACACGTATAAGGGATTCAATTGAGTCTCCATTAGTGTCGCCGTAAATCAAATTCTTTTGAGAATAAATTCGAGCGAATAGTCACACATATGTTCACTAAAAAACATTACTTTAAAGATAGAGAAGGCTTTCCAGTCATAACATCTATTGATTCGCCAATTGTTGAGATTCTCTATTCTTTTTAATTCATAGTTTTGAGAAATAATTGAGAAAAGGATAAGAAAGTGGAAAATAATTGCAATATTTTTCTCGTTAGTCGTGTTCAGGATTTTCAGACGATTACTCACTTTTAAGTTTCAAACAATAGAAGAGTAAACAAAATGAAAAGTAAAAAAAAAATAAGTAAAAGTCAAGAAGTGAGACGACATAAGGTGTCCATCTGTTCGACTATTTTAATCATTCCTTTTCAATAAATATATTTATTGATTGTCCGCCAAACAGATCTGGTTTATTGCTTTTTCAGACTCAGCCTCTTCTCCTTCATTACAGATATAGTTTTCATTCAATTTATTATTTGTTTGAATTTTTCTCTAAACAATTGTTAAAGAAATCAATACAACCGTATTGTCTGCTATTGTCTACTATAAGGTAAACCAAAATATTTTTCCGAATCCGAGTGCTCTCAAAATTCAATAGATTTGTACAAAACGAGAATTACATTGAATACACATTTATATACAAATCTATAAATGTATTAAATAGAGGAAAACTCATATAAGTTAAGATCAAATCAATTTTGGCTTCCATTTCATAGTTGAATCTCTCAAATGGTTATCGATTCACTAATTCTAGTAAAGGGTCACAAGAATCGAGTGGATTGCGGTTTGTAAATGATCATGATCATTTGCCTCCATCTTCAATATCATCAACATTATTGAAGTCACACTAATTGAGAATAATTTTTTGGTTATTACGTTCAAAGTCGATATGAAAGCGTCAAAACTCTACTCATTATAATGAATGTCAGTCTCTCTCTAATAATCCGGAAAACAAACAAAAATTAGAGAACTTTCGCGCAAATAATAAAATATATTTTCGACATAATATTTACTCTTGGAATCACTCAGTCATTAGATGTATGACCCAAAGCACCACTCATTCCCGAATAGCTTTGGTGGACAAATCAAGTATCACTCACTACTGTCTCAACACTCGAGGAAAGCACTGATTTCTCTTAAAATATTTATTAAAACTCAATTTTTCGGAGAAAAAAATCGCAACTTTACTATAGATTTGATTAAATGCAAGAGCAAATTAAAGATTGTTTTATCCGAAACAATCACAAAATTTAATTGGATGTGACAATTTTGAATAAAGGGATCTTTTGGAAAAATTTCAGTTCAAGTCAATCTCAGTTTGGAAATCAGTGATAAATAGTGTCTCAATAAACGAAGCGATGAATAAACAATGAACTCAATGCCAACAAATCCTTTTAGACGCGAAAAATCGAGTCAATTAAAGCACAAACATTTGGAAAGAGAAAAATTATCCGATTCTTAACGGTTGAAATGTGCTTGATTGCTCTATTGGATCTCGATACTGGCACAATCTGAAAGCTTGAGTTATGACCAAGCTTGTCAAAATCAGTGACAGTGGGTATGGTTTTTCTCAGAATCTCATAGAATTAAAGAGTTGAGCTTTAAATCACTTAAATACTGTTATTTACAGTTTATTCCAACTTGATACAAATCAATCATGAGCAGTTTCATTATTATGGCCTAGTAAATTTAAAGCAATCTTTATATAATGTAGCTTGGTCAGCTCAGTTTACTTGTCTACAAATATGTTTTTAAAATGTTTAAAAACAGCCCTCGGGTTGAAAATTGAAATATTTGTGAGACTAAGTCGGAGCCGAATCTTCTTTTTGCGTGTGGTTTAGTGGAAATGACATTACATTAAGTGCTGGATTAGTTTCTTCCATCAAAAATCAAAAGTAAAGTAATTGCAACACATTATGACTCATAATTTACGAGACTTTAGGACCAGAGCTCACAACAAAAGAATTGACCCGTTTATCAATAACTCACTCAATATGTCTCGAGATTTCAACCAATGATTATATTATATTAATTTTCTTAATTAAATTGGAATAAGACAACAAATATTAGTAACTTACCATGCTCATTTGAAATATATCTGATTGATTGTGAGCACAATTTAGAAGCGATTAACAGAAAGACTGATGAAAAGGATTTCCAATGTTTTAAAGATTTCAAATTTACTAAACATTCAAATTTGAATTAAATTTTGGGGGGAGGGAGGGGTGAAAATGGCGGATCATCTGTTCAACAGTCACATTCATCATAAAGGGGTTTCCCAGCAAGATCAAATGATAATCCAGACTAAACTTGTGTAGAGACGCGCCTTGCTCATTAATTAGCCTAAAACCACATAACAGTTTGAGAAAAGGATCTCAACACAGATAAACTTGGTATTTGCTGCAAAACCAAAGTAATAAAAAACAAAAATTTCGATCAATTTGTTGAACGACACAAAAATATAAGAAATTTATAAAAATTAATAATAAAATGGATATAAAACACAAAGAAATCGATTGAAATGTGATATAAAAATGTATGAAAAAATTGATATTAATTGTCATTACCTTTAATTTGATATCAAAAATAATTGAATGGATATTAAAACATAACTAATATTATTGTCAATCATTGGAAGCAAACAGTGAAATGGCAGCTAAGAGTTGACTCGTTTCGCACACATTCAATAATCTGCCATGTTCATTCACTAGTCACTGTTCACTATGAACCACTCTGGTGGTTGACTCTGGCACTGGTGATGCGCACTGTCCTCACTTTCGCACAGCACTGTTTAGGCGTCAATATTTACATTTTTCATTTGATTGCATCAGATTTCAAATGTGTGATAAACCGGCTTTTTATAAATGAGAGTCTAAATTGATAAAGATCATATTATTTATTGTTTGATACCTGAAAATATTTGAAAAGCAGATATGTTTTCGTTCTTTTCATCCAACCAGTCATCGAACCAATTAAACCAACTGAAGAATTGGCCGCAGATTCTGCGAATGGATCACAACGACGATGAGTTCTATGGAACGGGTGGCCACAAAGCCAAGCCGTGTCGGGCCTGCAATGACTTCAAACATTGGACACAACTACAGGTCAAAAGTTCCAAAACTCAGAATTATAGTAATGTCAGCCATCAGTCAAATGAAGATAATGAGTGTCCTCTGAGTCGCGACCAATTGGGTCGTAACAGTTGGTCACTCTTGCATACAATCGCCGCATACTATCCGTCAAAGCCGTCGGTTAACCAACAGAAAGACATTAAAGCATTTATTGACACCTTTTCGCGGTTATATCCGTGTGAATACTGCGCTCAAGACTTCCAGAGGGATATCACTTTAGATCCGCCACAAACTCAAAGTCAACAGTCTTTGAGTCAATGGTTTTGTCGAATCCATAATAAAGTGAATCAAAAATTAGGCAAAAAGTTATTTGACTGCAAACAAGTCGATGAACGATGGCTTAAGGGATGGTCTGACGGGTCGTGCGATTGAAACCCAACTCATATTTTTCAGATTAATTACATTTTTCTAAAAAAGAAATTACTTTTATTTGAATAATTGTTTCGCCGTTTTATTGAAGACTTATTACTAATTAATGATTAAAAAAAAGTAGAAAAATAGCGATTATATGTCATATATATAAATAATACAACAAATGTCGAGACATATGTTGAGAATCAATGGTTTTTATCACAACTTTCAATCAATTCGTTTGATACGAATAAGAGGCCAATGGATCCGTTCCAGTGATGTCCATTATTGTGTTTTTTAAGTCTATTAATGTATTTCTTTGGTTTTGATAACTGCATTGACTCAGAATATGGACCCATTCGTCACATTGTTTTTGATTACTACAACCCATGAAATGTTTTTTATCCAAATCGCTGTCAAAACCTATTAAATGATAACAAAATCAAGTGATCCGACAGTTTATGGCATACATATGGAAAAGGCGAATGGAAGGGCTGAGTCGTCCTCTCTCTGAACGCGACACAACTCAATTACGAGGACACCAATCGGCTCTTTATTATGAACGCCTCCATATTCGTTGACCCGATAGTAAAACAAGAGATTGCCTCTCAGTTTGAACCACCGCTCCTTATATCCTATGATTGGTTATGAAAAATGAGTGCCAATGAGTGACAGAGTCTTTTTGGCAAAATCTTATAAAACCGTACCCTCTCTGAAGCCAGCGTTCGGGTTCTTGTGGTAAATTCGGCCCTCTTTGATGGCTGTACCCGAAGAGTATTGACACAATTCCCGTTCATTTAATCTCATATTAAATTCAATCAATTATTAAATCAACAAAACAAATGTCAAAACAGTCATAAAAAAGAGTAATATTTTGATTGAAAATCATTTGTAAACAAAAGTTTGGTTTAAGTTTAAACTTCAATACAATCTCTCAAATGTTTTTGTAACCAATGCTAAGCTTTGACTACCAAATGTTTGCACAAATTTTTGTCATATGATTGCAAATTAAAAGACCAAACAGTTTGATGACATCAACACTGCATACAAAACACTGTTTTGCATCGATTTGGTCGTAAAACGATTCAATTTATTAATTTTGCTTTCAGTTAAACAAACATTACTTTGAGTTATAATTGATTTGATCTAAATTAAGATATATTAGAATCGATGGCAAACCGTCGGACAACTCATCAATACTGTTCGTAACACTTAATTTTCAAATAATTTGATTTAAATATGAATTAAATATTAAGCGAACGGAAACGGAAACGATTCCAGTTATGACCACTTGGAGACACAAAATGATGAAATGGTTGATAGTCTTAGGAATAAAGTGGGAGCTCTTAAATCAGTCAGTATTTAGTCATTTTAATCATTTCTTTCATTAATCCATTTGATTGCAATTCAGTTGACATTAGAAATGGGAGACGAGATTAAAGACCAGAACACATTTCTCAAAGATATGGACAATACGTTTGATTCAACCTGGGGTTATTTATCATCGTCTGTCACTAGAGTCAAAAGGATCGCCACTTCGGGACAGAATCGACACATTCTTTATCTTATGTTATTTGCATTTTTCGTTTTCTTCATTATATATGCGATAATGAAATTGAGATAATATTTCATTAATTTCTACAATAATTCAAATTATTTTCTTATAAATAACAAAACCTTTTTCTACAATCGTCTTCATATTAACTGAATAAGTAAATGAACATGCTCATTATAAATGAGTCGTTCTAATTGCTCAAATCACTAGCATAGAAACTGGCATAAGTTTCAAAATGACCATTCTCATTGTTTCATTGCTCAAATATATTTGAATTGTGTTCTCATCTCATAGAGTCAATTAAAACTGAAATGTTTTGATTAGAAAATGGTTTATTCAACGCATTGAATGTTTTGACAGATAATCTATGGATTGTTTACTTCAGAAGACTATAAGAATGAGAAACCAAATGAGTATTTAAAGAGACTTTGAGTCACAAAAATACGAAAACTTTATTACATAAACAATGAGAAGAATTGTGTCATTCTTTAAGACATTCTTTGAGAATAATATTCGTCTCGAGTTCTGGTCTCAGTTCTGACCGCAACTAAAAAATTTAAAAACGAAAAATTCATTTCTATTTAGATTTTTATGAAATTAATTGTAAAATGATTTCAATGGAAATTCAGACTAAAAACGCGAGAAAAGGGATACAATTATATTATTTACAGAATAAGCATTCAATCAGATGTTTGTCTTATAATTAATAATAAGTTACCGATAAATACATTCAGGAATTAAATAAAAGCCTTTTTACATAATTAATAAAATTTGATTCAGTGATAAAATAGTCAAATATTACTATTTTTTCAAATTTATTATTAAATATAATATAAATTTAGTCACAATTTAGTCATACAATGATTTACATAAAAGTTCTACTGAAGAACAATGCCGTCATCGGTGGTTGCGATTACGAAACATTCTGTGCCCACGTCTGGTATATTGGATGGCGTCCCGGATGGAGATGAAATCGGGATTTCCATTGTTGTTATTCTCTGCTGTTGATTGGCCTTAGCCTTGGCGTGAGTCAGGATATGGGACTTCAGATTTGTTGATTGTGCGAACTTCTTAGAACATCCATCAAAAGGACACACATATGGCCGATCGCCTGCAATATGTAAGCACAGGTATTAAAAAAAAAGTTCACTTCTGAAATAATGGCAGTGAACAGCACCGGTATGAATGCGAACGTGTGTTCGCAAATTAAAATCCAGGGAAAACCTTTTGCCACAGCCTTCAAATGTGCACTGAATAAGAAATGAGTTGTCAATTAACACAATTCAATCAATTAATGGAACTGAGGGAACATCACCTGAAATGGCTTTTCTCCCGTATGAACCAATTGATGTCTTTTTAATTTACTCGATTCAACAAAAGCTTTGCCACATTCGGCACAGACATGCACTCGAGGGCCGTGTGTGTGAAGGTGTTTACGCATTGCGCTGTTGTCTCTAAACATTTTGGAGCAGCCTTTGACCGAAAAAATTATCGAAATTAACTGAAGAGAACTAATCTGCAAACTGTGAATACCTTTGTGAGGACAGGCTATCGTTCGTGACTCGTCTTCGAGCGACTGTTTCCTGGGTTTCATTCTAAAGAGTTTAAAGAAAAGACAATTAGTTCCAAAACAGTGATTAAGTTTGAGATCAAATACTTAGCGAATTCGGCCAATTGTTTTGGATCCGACAGATCAACGCCGGGAATGCCTTCGCGCGGAATCTTTTTAATTCCGGTCACGTATTCATTTATATTTAGTTGAGAATGAGATGAAGAGGACAAGTCGTCGTCCATATTTGCCGAAACTATTTCTTCTGCAACCGTTGCGAACAAACAATTGAATCCGAGATCATTGACAGAAAACAATTGTTTGAACCATACCCTCATCAGTGCCCGTCGCCCACATCGTGACACTGAACTCTCCCTCCAATGTTTTGATCTGCACCTGTTTTTGTTCCCATTTGCGATTGGAAGAGCCACCGCCTGACCTCTGCTGAGACGACTGCAGGAGAGTGGTTCCACTTTGAGTCGTCCGCTTATTCGTCCGTTTGTTCCCAGAATTGACAGACGAACCTATCGTTTGTCGACAAATCATAATTGAAACCACACTTTGAATGACAATTCAATTAGACTTCAGACCTGATCTCCTCTTTTTAGTAGTGGTTGGAGTCGTTTCTATCATTATTTCGGGAGCACTGGAAGGGAAAACCGATACATCGTTATGATCGTTGTCATCGTCGGGCCAGTGCCGTCCGAAGTGGTCGTCATCTGGTTGGAGGGCTACCATTTGACGGTCTGTTCACAACAATATAATATCAATTCATAAGTCTCTACAAAAGTCTATAACTTATCCGAAGTTCTTATCTATAGATTAGACTAAAGTTTATGTTTAATACCATTAACTCTAAACTCAATCATAAGTTAAAAGCTTTCAAATGTTGTAATTTTAGACAAACTTTGTATTAATTGCAAAACATATGTTATTTAATAAAAAAAAGTAATTATTAAATGACTTTCAATGCATTCAAAGCTCTGGTATTTAATTATAACTTTCTATTCATTGCATTTGGAAACAAGATTTTGCGATAAAAAAATATTTGTAAATTACGACAATTGCTTAGATATAATACTTTTGGGGGAGAAATGAGAGAAAGTCTTGAATTAGAGGGAAATTGTTGAATAAAAATATCAATCCTTGGCTCAACTTTGAAGCAATAGATTAATGAATGAAAACTAATTATCAAAACTTTAAAACATAAAACTGAATGAATGATACAATCGGTGTGTTATTACCAAAAGTTATAACTCTCGAAGTAATAACACATTTCAAACATAACGAAAGTGAATAACAAATAAAGAAAAAAACGGGAAATTATTTTTAGACAATAATTTAGTCTAAGATATGACACAAATGAGAAAAAAAGCAGAAAAAATGGGATCAAAACAATGAATAAAAGTTTCTCAGAAACCGAAAGTTATAACTGTTATGATAGCTGTGTATGTATTGGTGTCTGTTTGTGGTTAGTGTCAAATGTCTGTTCCATACCGTCATTGTCTGAATCAGAGTCGATCTCCTCTTTGATGTGGACAGGAATGGCTTCGATCTCCACCTCTTGGACTTCGACTATTTGCTCGTCTGAGTCGGCCATTAATGTCAACCCAATTGCATGTGTTGTCAATTATGGCGAAGCAAACAATGATGGCTGCGATCAACAGTAATGGCAGTCAAAGCAATGGCTGATTCAGATGTTCACAGCTATGGCCGCAACAACACATTCAATGTAGACGTAGACACAAACCACTCCCTTCTTTGCCATATTTGAAAAACGTCACAATGAAAGGCACTGGTAGTCACCCAATAGTATCGCTCCTTTTCACTCAGTTGTCTGCAATGTCACAGTTAACTCTCTTTAGTAACTCTTTCTATTCATGTTTTTAGGTTAATATGACCAGGGATAACTATTTTTAATTAAATTCAGTTAGATTACAATTAGTTAGGTTAGGAAACAATATAATTTTCATTGCAGCACCCTGATTTTATTTGACATGGATCATTTTGTCGGCTATTCAGTTAGAGTTTGTCATTATATTCGGAGTCTGTTGTGTCGATTGAATGAGTTTTGTGTAAATAGCGCTGAATTTAAATCTCATTTAAACTTATTTTTAATTTTTAATTCATTTAAAAACAAATTAATCGGAAAATAATCAAAATTTGTGATCAAAAAGTAGTTAATCAAAGATTTCAAGCTTTGGTAATAAGTTTGATAGTTGTTTGTTGGAAACCACTTGTTGAAAATGTACTTGGTCATTGCCCAGTGAGTTATAAAGTTGTATTCGTTTAGGAAACTCCGGTGATATTGGATGGAAATATTCCTGATCTTAAATAACTTATTTTAAACTGAAGATTGCAAAAATGCATCAATTTTTAATTAAGCATACTCCAAAAATTCCAACCAGTATTGTAGTGCTTCATATATAAGAGCCTCGAGGAACGCACCAACTGTTGTGTTACACTACAAGCAAACCTTCTAATCTGCAGATTCTCTGATTGCCTAATATTGTTGTCACAAATAATCGGAAACACTTTTAGTGTGCTTTTATTGCTTTGCTAGTTCAAGGCGTGGGCGTTGAGGAAAGGGGTGCACCTTGATTGAAATTTTCATCGAAAAACCAAGATAACTTCATATATGTAGCTCCGCAATAATCCCAAGCTTTGCATTTGGCTCCAAAATTGCCTGGGTCTCCAATTAGAAAAAAGCTCAATTCGAAAAAACTGTAACTATTGCTCAAAAGTCT
>JAQFXL010000824.1:0-16150 GCA_034693445.1 Edwardzetes edwardsi | reverse complement strand
GTGCTGTTTTGGGCAAAACAACCGCTAAAACTGAATTTAAACCGAATATAAACACAAATTATCCAAATAAGTAGAAAAATGGAAAAATCCGTATTTTAACTGTATTTAGCCCGGAAATGGCCACTTGTTTACCTGAGCTGTATGTATCCCTTCCTAGGATTTTTGCCTAAAATTGATCCTTTTACCAATGGTTGGACCCCATCTGAATTCGAAGAGCTTGTTGATCCCTGCTATAAATCTGTCCTCAGGTTACGGACATTGTAATCTCCACCAATATAAAGGCCTTAATTTTAGAACCACTTTTTACATATTGGTCCCTGGTAAATCCGTAACTTTGACTGACTCTGTGTCGTGAGTTGAACGGGCATTCCTATGACCTTTCTCAGTTTTGTCTCTCTTCTACACACAAATTACATTAATTTTGGATTTAATTCTTTGGATATGTTTTAGATCTGAACTCAAATGAAAATTAATTATTATTCTCACGTTTTTAGCGCTCAAACCATTTGTTATAACTTTCTCTGTAGTTCTCCCTTTTAACTTATTTTCCTCTAAAGTCTTGGTTCTATTATTAAGTATCAAATCTTAGGACCAGTGATGTGCAAAGTGGGAACTACACTATAATATTCTTTGCTAATAATGGCAACAAATGAATTGCAATTCTAATCCTTATCTGCTTTTGAGTGAAATTCGTTGGAAATTATCTCTTTTCTTATTAAATGAGAATAAATTCAGACTTAGAGCCAAAATGGCGGGCAATATATCTTGTTAATCCGTTTAGAGGCTTAATACCTTGCACATCTAGTTTTGATAGTGTTTAATGAAATGCAATTTAAATCTCAATTCTCAGACCATAGCTCTGGTTTAGTAACTTTTTCAGCTGTTATTTAATAATTATTTCGTGGCTCTCATGCATTGGTTACGCATCAAAGAGTCGACCAGAGCTCAAGAAATTATCTCTAATGAAACTCAAGACTGATTTGTGAAAATAATTGACTCATTACTCGATTTATAATAAATAATTTGCTCTCATCTTTGGAAGGGCTTTAAAGAGCTTTTATCCTCAAATTCATTGTAATGTCAGTCAACTTCTGCTTCTCTTAATTTATAACAATTTACTTCACTTTTTGTTCTCTACTTCTTCGCTGACAATAGAATCACAAGAATATTATTATTATTACTTTAATCTGGTAATAGCCATAGTGGGTGTTAAACATCCCATATTATCTGAATATTTTTCAAACTATCCCCGAGGCTTTACAGTAGATGAGCATCCAGTTAATGATTTGGTGTGAAAATCGGCCATTTTGCCTCCATTAGGCCTATGGATACCCCTCGAAGATAGTAAACCTTAGCTATTGTTGCTTTTATTATAATAATAAATGTGATGGAGCAATGGATGTGCTGTCTAACTGTCTCTCCCCTAAAGCCGTTATATTTTGATTTATTCAAAATATATTTGTTAACTGTTGTGTAGAATTTCGATTGGATCTGAATATTATGCGAACCTAACCCTAAAATGAGTTGTCTTTGCACTCAAAGCGTCTCCTCTACTGAATCGCTATTTTTAAATATAATGTCTGTTCGGAAAGTCATCCAATTTTTCATTTTGTGTCGCCTTTTGTTTCGAAATTTGCTCTAAAATGGACTGAAATTTTCTGATTCATATGCTGTACATTAATCTCAATCTCAATAAATTATTGTCAATAATATAAAGGCCTCTATTTATCTACATTTTATTCTGTGCTCTGAAACAAGAGAGAGAGAGAACTCACTCAATGGCTGAGCTCTAGTTTAAAACCCAACCCATTATTATCGTTATCGGCAACAGATTTATATCATTTAGTTTCAAATGTTTTTCATTAATTAAATTAATTCATTTTTCGTCAGAAAATTAAGTGAAAAGTTTTTGGCAAATATGTTAAGAATCAGACAATAAGTTTGAGTTCAATATTTGAAAGATTATAAGATATGACATCTTTTCTGGAAAAATGCCATCAAATTGAAAACAATTTCCGTATTTTATACAAAATTCAATTCTTTTGAGTACTGATCAGTAGTTTACGGGAAACGAATCGAAATTGAGATTTATTTTGTTTTCCGTATAATATCTGCTCTAATATTACATATTTTTTTTTGATAGCATTCGGATTCGACTAATAATTGTAGGGAAGAGAAGGGAAGGGAAGAAAAGAAAATTTTATTCCGAAGTGTATTATTCAATGAATTGAAATCAAATGATTTATAGCTTGCGATCGAATGACTCGCGTTTTTAGGGACCTTATGTGTGGCCGCACTTCACAGAATATAAATGTGATGTCAAGTAGAGGTTGTGATGTGATGTCGATCTCCTTCTCATAATTACCGCACTTTTCAATGTTTATGGCCTTTACCCAAATGTATTGGAAATAAGGACCAGTCGTTGAGTAGTATTGTTAAGCCCTCGGTCTCACACTCGCTCTCCGAACGTAACGTCCTTTCGATAGGATTTGTAGAGTTGATGCCAAACCATAAAATACTGTCCATATGACTAATACTAACTGCTGTTCTGTGCTATTGTTTATTATCCATAACTTAGTTGATATACCGGTGTATTAGTAATGAGTGAACGTCTCGTTAAACCATTTATTTTATTCGTAGCGCTAAACGATATTAACGTTTCGATTCATTTCTCACTTCTCGTACTTTTTTAAGGGATTTAGGATTACGTGCATAACGTCTGCACTGGCAGTGCATCAGTAGTGCACTCATGAAATTCTGTGTTAGCCCTTAAAACGGAGGGGATTTTTAAAACCGCAAATCCTTATTAAATGAGCAAAAAGTTAGAGATATATCTAAAAAGAGAGTTAGAATTCGTTTGAGAAGATTGAGCCCAAAAACTGCAAACCTGTGATAAATGAGTCGGTGCTATAAATTTCATTGTCGGATGACTTACGGCTCGCCATATAAATCAAATATTTTTTATTTTAAACTCAACTCACATCAGTTGCTCCACTCTTTTGCTCTACAATTCTGTGCACTTCTTCTTACTGTTGAAATCTTTTGTGCGAAAAGTGTTGGCATTTCTTCTGTCTGTCTATCGATTTGTTTTTATTCACATATTTTCTGTATTCCAAACACTTTTCGTTTAAACTCAGAGATAATAAAAAATATTAAACTTTTGTTTTTATTTTTTATTAAATTTCAAATCAAACAGCGATTGCAATGGTATAGCAGTGACGATGACATAAAGATGTGCAAATATAAGGGAAAGTCGGAGGAGTACTGTCAGAATTATATTAGAGTCTTGGCAAAGAAGTCGGAGAATGGTATCTTTGTGTGCGGTACCAATGCTTTCAAACCAAAATGCAGACAATATGTGGAAAATGTAAGACATGTCAAACATTTTTGTTCCAATTCCCGGCCCTTTATATAACAGTTGACTTTAGAGTCTATAATACCTATAAATATGTCTATAGTTTAGACAAATCTGTCCCAAAATTTCTATTTATCGCTTAAAATGACAATAATTTCAAACAAATTCCTTTCTATTCTTCCGAATGACATCAGAATTTAGAATATGAATTGATTAACGAACAGTCAGGAGAGGGGTTGTGCCCATACGACCCGACACACTTATCAACGGCCAGCTTTTTCGGTAAGTCTTCTCTTTAACATATAATTAAATTTATTGTCAAATCCTTTGTCATTATTTGTAATCATGTGTTGTAATAAATCTAAAGAAATGGAGGTTTCAAAGGAACCCAAACGAGTCTTGTATTACATTCAGAAGTCGTGTCTATTATTTTTGTTATATCTTATGAGGGAATGGCATATAATTGTCTGTCTCTCCAATAATTATCACATACAATAGGAATTTGAAACAATCGACAAAAATAGAGGCTATTATTTGTCTTAAATATTCGACAATTTCTTTCCTTTTCATTATATTTGTATTTAAAGCGGAAAAGAAAACCTCTTTATTAGAGTTTTGTGTTGAAAAGGCTTTATATTCGTTGAAAAATGAATTCTCCTTTTCTTTTGATATTCTTTTCTTTAAAAACAAATTGACTTTTCATAAAAATCTCATTAAAATCTTTTAAACATTGCTTTTCTTTTTGCTATTCACTTCTGCCACACTTAAGGACCGGTTAAGGATCGTTCAGGTATTGACTCTTACATATTCTTTGATTGTTATCACAAATTATGTAATTACTATCGGAATATAACAAACATATCATATATATGACTCTTAGTCTAACTGTTAGTCTAATCGAAAGCTGTATTCTTATAAAAGCATTTATCAGATGACTGTATAGTTATGTTTGAATCAATCGATTGGTTTCCTGTATTTGTTTCCATAACTTCAGTAAAATATGAAACCAAAGAATTGACTTCATTTTGAGTAAACAATTGGAAATCTATTTGATTGCCAAAACTCTTAATGTATTCACAAGAATATCAAATAACTGTAACATTACTAACATATCAATTGTGTTATGAAGAGAGCAATCTTTACGTGGCGACTGTGGCCGGCTTTAATGGCGCCGATCCTCTCATTTATCGACAACCGCTACGAACAGAACAATACAACCCAAAGCACTTAAACGGTATAATAACTCTATGACTCTATTACTATAACAATAAATATATGTATAAGTGTTGCGAATATCTATGCCTTTCCATTGATTGCAACTAAAAATACATAACTTTCTGACAAAAAGTAATTAAAATCGATTTTGTATGTCATTAGCGCCCAGTTTTGTCAACTCGTTTCCTCATTCAGAACACGTCTACTTCTTCTTCAGAGAGACTGCGGTCGAGTATATCAACTGCGGAAAGTCTATCTTCTCCAGAGTGGCCAGAGTCTGCTCCAAAGATAAGGGCGGACCCCATAAGTTTAGGTACTTTTTGTGCTGTCGATAAGCCATTTCTGATTCCATTGATATTTATTTGTAATTATAGAAACCATTGGACCACTTTTGCAAAGGCAAGACTCAATTGTTCGATTCCGGGGGAGTTTCCCTTCTATTTCAATGAGATCCAGTCCACTACTAATATAGTAAAGGGTGAGTGCGGTTCCAAATACTAGTTTTCTGTTAATTAATTGCTTAGAAATGTTTACAAACATTGCTTAAATCGATTTATTGCAGGTATATATGGCGGTCACAACTCTGAACTGATTTATGGTGTGTTCACAACTCCAACAAACAGTATCAGTGGTTCAGCTGTCTGTGCGTTCAGAATGGAAGACATTCACAAAGCATTTGAAGGTCCCTTCAAAGGTCAAGAGGACATTGACTCCAATTGGCTACCAGTCCCCTCATCTAAAGTTCCAGAGCCCCGACCGGGTCATTGTGTTAATGATTCGCGACAATTACCTGAAATGACCCTCAATTTCTTAAAAGAGCACACATTGATGGACACGGCTGTGCCTGCCTTTTGGTCAGCTCCTGTTATAGTGCAAACCAGTTTCAAATACCGCTTCACACATATAGCGGTCGATCCTCAGATTGAAACGGCTTCCGGCAAAACATTCGATGTTTTATTCATCGGCACAGATGACGGCCGAGTCATCAAAGCAATCAACTCCGCCAGCGGTGCACTCAGTGGTCATCACTTCCACAACACTGTTGTTCCGATTATCATCGAAGAGGTGTCAGTGTTTCCGATGGGGACCGCAATAACCAATCTATTGGTTTACCACACCTTCTATGAGGCGAAGCTATTAGTCGTTTCCAACAACGAAATCAAATCAATAAAACTGTTCTACTGTTTGGCCAAAACGTGCGGCGAATGTGTGGCCCTTCAGGACCCTTACTGTGCGTTTGATCTGCAGCGACAACAGTGCACTAGCAGTAGATCTCGATTCTGGAATCGCGACAATTTTGTCCAGAATGTGGAGGACGGTTGGGACCCGCGCTGTCCCGACGGTAGACCCCCGCCCACCGACAGCACTAATAGAACGCCTCCGCTCTCCTATTCTAATCCTCATACAATACCCGGTATCACATCTGAAGAGACGTCACCATCAGATATGGCGGCCACCGAACAGACACCCATATATAGCGGTGAGACGTTCGCACTGGCAGTTGTCACGAGTGTCGTCACATCACTAGTCGTCGGCTTCATTCTGGGCTATATATTTAGCCGTCGGTGTCGTAAAGATGACCCGAATGTGTGTTCGCCATACGACGATCCGCATCAATATTTAGACCATTCGAATGACCCGTTCCCCAGTCAGTTGCCACCCGTTAACAATAAGCCAATAAACTTAGTGCTAAACGTACCGCCGAAGAATGCAAAAAACGCAAACTCGTCGGCGGACAACAAACCCATTCAGAAGGTGAAGAAGATTTATTTGTAGGGCACCGGACTTACGAACGGCCCCACCACCGGTTTCTCGACAGTGACTCTTATGATTCGGACTACGAAGACATTAGCGAACTGTGACGAAGAAGTGTCGACCAATCGATGGTATATAGGAATGGGAACGAAATTAGTAGTGTTGTCGCCGCCGACGTTAATCTCAATATTGTTTTATACGAAAGTAATTCAAAAGACTTCTTATCATTATTTGAAATGAAGTTTCAATTTGTTTATCATTTATTGCTTTGGATTTTCAAAAGCAAACTATGCATCAAATTATACAAAACAACAGACTTTTTATGCAATGAATTGATTGATTGGTTGGAAATATTAGCAAAAATGTTATGTTTTTAATACGAGATTTTTAGTGAAAACTCTGAACATATGTATATTTAGTGCTTCCGATCGGATGCCGACACACGATATCGAGATTTAATCCAAAACTAAGTCAATTAATTGTACGGAACCTCACATTTATTCTCCAATATTTGGTGACACTCCGGGACAGACGAAAGATTGTGTTCGTTTCAAACGTTTGTTTTCGCTTTTCATTTGCTCACAAAAGTATTTCATTCATTTTAAATATCATCTCATAATCACATCATTCAGTGTTTCATATAATATATGAGAAAATTCTGTGATTTTTGTTAATTTAGAAATTGTTTTTCGCAAATGATTTTAAAAATACATTAAATATAATACTAATCGAGAAAAGTGTCACAAAATTAGATACAAAGACACGTAAAATGCTTTCGAAGAGAAAACTCATTAATTGATCGAAAAAATTGCGATTTTATTATAGAAAGAGAGAAAAAACAGAAAATAATTCTCCAAAAAAAGCTATTGAATGCCAAAAAATTCAGGACAGGGTTTACATCAGATTCACAATCGATTGCTTAGACTTTTGCTTAAGTTTTTATTTCTTTTAATTAATTTTAGCGAAAAAATCAGATCACATATCGATAACAGAGAAAAATAATTAATATATAAGAAACAGATTTAGAGATAAAATGTTAATTTACAACGAAATATGAGTTTTTGCTTATCATTTGTTTTTATTATTATCTTTTAGTTTAATTTATTAACTCTTTATTCAAATCATTTGCAACTCAAAGGGATTTTTGCTACAAAAAGTCTCTTATAAATTAAAATCTCTATTTCATTATTAATTACTATTATTTAGGGACTGATCGCAAAACCGAACCTTTTTAAGAGTTTTAATGAAAATTTAAGATTTATTTTAATTTTTGTTACGAAAAATATTCAGAGAAATTACATTCAAATGCACTCCAAATATGAAAATAACTGTAAATACGATTTATTAAGAAATACGAAATCCATTTAAATATGACATCCATTCAAATGTCAAAACCGCTCTCTTTATATAAAAAACTATATTTAAAGAAATGAATAATTTTTTCCTTCGTTTCTAACTGTAAACGACCTTTTTTTTGATTGTAATTTAAACGACATTTTTTGCGATCCAAACAAATGTACAATTGATTAGTACATCAATTATTGTAATTGTGATGTATTTGTATTATATAACTATTTAATTATATATAAATATATTAATATTGAATTAAATTTTAATAAAAGTGAACGTCTTATAAGTTGTCTTACAATCGTAAGCATCTGTCGATCGATTGACTGTCGGTTCAGATCTTTCTTCACAACAGTATTTGAGCCGTAAGTCTACTGCCTTTCGGGCCTAAAAATGTCAGAACCATTTTGTGAATATCCCTATGAAAACGATTCATTGGTAACGAATCGATTTAAATTCATGGGAACCAGAAGTCTAACGAATAATTTCAATGAAACGAACGGCAAATGAGTCAAACGGATTGCCTCTAAACTCCATCAGAAGTTTTCTGCGCTCAAAGTCTTAGTTTTATTCAGTGCTCGAAGTAATTAATTTATATTAAAACTGGAATTATCGACAGTTCTGAGCTCTCGACTCTCAAGTCTTCAGGTTTATCTGACCGCAGGCTCTTTGCACTCAAATACTTCGTTTGAATCCAATTTAATGACAAAATAAAAATTTTAATAAAAATAAGTATTTTTTCGGTACTAAAAGATACGAACTCTGAGTAAAGTCATGACTTTTAAGAGAAGTTAATGAATACAAAGTTGTCTAACATTTCTCTGTCGACCAAAATTGTATAAAACGTTTTGGCGAAAGGATAACAAAAATGATGGGAAATGTAAGAACCGAAGAAAAATTGTTATGGCTTTGCATTAATTCTTGAAGTTTATGAAGTTCTCAAAACAAATCGTTTGGATCTGTTTTCCATTGAATACAAACTCGTAAATTATGAAAATATTGATTTTATTGCAAGATATTTATTTTTAAGACTAAAAACAGTCTTTAATCTGATTTTCTGGCACTTATTCAGAATTAAATTCAGATTAAAAGCCATCGGCAAATAACTTGCAACAAACAAATCGTTATAATTGAATTCAATTCTGGAAACTATAGGACATTGAAGACTGGAATTTAATTAATGTTATTCTCAACAAAACTGTTTATTTACTAATAAAAATATTTGAAATATTCCTGATTTCTGAACTGAAATGTTTATAAACTTCTCGATGAAAATAACTATAAGTCATTGAAATGCGATTTTAGTTAAGATGAGAACAGACTTCACGAGAAGAAAACCTGAAGTTTTATGTAATTAGTCAGGAATTTCCACTTTTTTCTAATTTCATAAAATTGTTTTAATGTTTATTTAATATGAAATTAGATTTCTTTTTCGTTAACCAGTCTTTCAATTTCACTGAATTTTATTGGAAATCTTGAGATTAAACTGAAATATTGAAGACAAGAATAAATAAATAAATCCAAGGTTTGGATTCCAAGTTGAGTCTCATAAACAGATTTATTAAGTGATTGAATTTTGTAATTAAAATTAAAGTCAAATGTTTTCCTTTCAAATGTCTGCGAAGAATTGGTTTTTGAATTATCATTCATTTGAACGCAAATTAGATATTTATATAATTCTGACATTTGTTTGGATTTAATTTCATAATAATTGGGTCTAAAAACAGGACATTTAGACAATAATTACATTAAATTATAGCGTTATTTAGAGTTTGTTCTGAAATATAATTAATTCAATGAATAATTCACATCAAAAGCCCATCAAAAAGACTCGAAGCGAAAAAAAGCCACAAAATCCTAACCCTATTCGTACAAAAAAAATCATCAGAGATTTCATTAGACTCCTACCAGTCCTACGCTCTGTCCTCTATTCCTCTATTTGATTTTATTAACGCAAAAAATCGCTTATTTTATGATCGAGGTTTTAAAGCGTAAAACTGTTTTAGCCTTTAAGTGGAATTTGATTTGTCTGAAGACAACGAATGACTGCTCTCTCTGTTTGTCTTTTTTATCAATTATTTAGTCTTTGAGACAAAATAATCAAAATTAATGTTTTGAGTCTTTAATTACCGATAAATAGGCGTTAATTGAATCAAATAAACGGATAAACAAATTAAACGTTAGAATTGTTTTTCAGTTTGTTTTGGTTATCGCAACCATTTTAATGATATTTAATTGCATTTATTTTTGGAGTCTAATTACTCGAATTTGGAGAATGGTTTTCCTATCAGAATAGTTATCGTTATGTAAGTTATTGCAAAAGTATTTCAATAAATAATAAATTATTTCGAAATTTTCAGAGCTTAGCTTAGCTTAGCTTTACTGAGCACATGATGAAAGTTTCCTTAATAGGCTGCCCATTAAAAGTTGGA
This sequence comes from Edwardzetes edwardsi, assembly GCA_034693445.1. Taxonomy (NCBI): domain Eukaryota; kingdom Metazoa; phylum Arthropoda; class Arachnida; order Sarcoptiformes; family Ceratozetidae; genus Edwardzetes; species Edwardzetes edwardsi. Next base: position 6,046 of record JAQFXL010000824.1, on the reverse strand, counting down.
TTAATATGAAATATTTAGTTTAATCATTTTCTAAAAGATGATTTCCCCGAAGAATTTCGTGCAATACTTCGCAAGAATTGACAAATTCTGCAAAACTATTATTTTTGACGTCATTTATGAATGAATTGAAAGCCAAACATGTGTTGAATAAACAGTCAAACAAATTATTTGGTAAAAATAGATGATCAAGGATTTTAAGGCCTAAGTCAATCGATAAAACCAGGATCAAAATGTCATCGACCGACCCAGAAGTAATTCACGCCAAACCAGTGGAAGAGCGTAAACGTATTGTCTCCTCGAGAGTGACTCAAAACCAAATTCCGACCGAAATATTGGAAAACAAAGTTTTGAATCACAAGATATCGACAAAACTTCCCAATAATTATAACTTTGAAATTCATAAAATCATTTGGAGGTTAAAGTCATCCAATGCTAAGAGGGTTGGCCTACAGTTTCCCGAAGGGCTCTTCGTCTTCGCCATAACAGTGGCCGATATAATCGATGAGTTCACAGAAACGGATGTCCTCATTATGGGAGGTATGCAATCATTTGCTCTCAAATGTCTCATTAATTGATTGTATTTATTGGTCAGACGTAACGTACGGCGCCTGTTGTGTCGATGATATTATAGCCGACGCTCTCGGCTGTGATTTTATTGTCCATTTCGGCCATTCATGTCTCGTTCCCATCAACCAAATGAAGAACGGAATCAAAGTCTTATACGTTTTCGTAGACATTAAAATAGATTTATGGCATTTGATTCAAACGATTAAAACAAATTTCAAACCCGAAGAACACGTGTTATCGATGTCCGGAACCATTCAATTCATAACTTCGATCCATTCGTCAGCAAAAGAGTTGCGCGAAAGACACGGATTTAGTGTTACTATTCCTCAATCGAAGCCCTTATCTCCCGGAGAAGTGTTGGGCTGTACGGCACCCAAACTGCCCCCAGAAGTCAACACAATTATATTCATAGCCGACGGACGCTTCCATTTGGAGGCCATAATGATAGCCAACCCTAATGTCAATGCATTCAAATATAATCCGTATAACAAAGAAATAACTCAAGAGTTTTATGACTTCAATAAAATGCTTGATTACCGACGCTCTGCGGTCAACAAATCCATATCCGTTTGCAAAACTAATGGTGTCTTTGGACTGATTTTGGGTACTTTGGGACGACAGGGAAATCCTAAAGTCCTTCAAAACCTGATAAATAATATCGAAAAACACTCAAAATGTGAATCAATTAATATTTTATTGCCCGAAATCAGACCCGAAGTGTTGGGTCTATTCAAAGAAGTGGACGCTTGGGTTCAGATCGCATGTCCGCGGCTTAGCATCGATTGGGGAACCAATTTTACAACAAAACCATTGCTCACACCTTACGAACTGAATGTAGTGCTAAACCCTATCCAACATTCCGATGGCTTTTTGAAAGATAGTTATAAAATGGATTTCTATTCGACACAATCTTTGGGTAATTGGACTCCAAATCATAAATGCCATGAAAACTGTGTTTGCGATAAGAAATAAAATGATTTCCATTACTATTCGTTCTGTTTATCAGTTGAATAATATATTTAATGTTTTATATCAGACATTAGTGGCTATAAAATTCAAAAAACTATATTATTTCTGTCAAAAACATATCGATTGAAGTTTTTGATCAATTTTGCGATTAATTTGATTCAAATATATTTTTCTTAAATACTGTGCTCTTTGTTGTTATATCAATGATGGACTACGATTCACCTAGCAACATGGAGACCTAAGAGCAGGGAATAATGACAAAAATCGCACTCTATTTGTATTTGTTTTCAATTGATATTTGCTTTGAATTCATTTCAAATGAAAAGTTCATTCAATATATTGTTTGTGAAATCGATGTAATTCTGTGTAAATACAGTATTACTCATAGAATCGTAAAAATTGAAAATTCATATAAACTATAGAAAAGTGAAATATGAGTGAAATATGGGATATATTCTGAGTTATCAAAACAATTGTCTATTGTTTGCTACTCTTTGAACAGATTGAGCCTTAAGTCATATTTCTGATATTTATTAGATTTGCAATAATTTGTTTTTGATTTATTCGAAGACATTATTCAAAGAATTATTATTTCATTGTATTATCGATTGATTTATATTTAATTTTAAACCATTAGTTGCGAACCATCACCGATACAGTGGTTCAGACCTTATTAATGATCTTATTATTGAAAATTTAAATATCAGTGTTGACCGCGACCTGAGGCTGAAAAATATTTCTGATAGTACCCTTACCTTGGCTAACTCTGTTTCAATATTTACTCAACTGTGGCTGTATAAAGATATCTGTGGGATGACATTAAAACATTTACTTCTGCCTACAATTCAGATGCGATGACTTATTTTCATAATTTATCTGTCATTTTGTGAAATCAGACTGAAAACACCCATTTCTTGTTCTGATCATTCATTAATTATCGCCTTTAATACTGATTAATATCTCGTTTATCAGCCTCTTGAACTGTTTAGCATGTACAATTTCAATAAAATCCTCTAGGCATCCTTTCATTAAGGATAAATGCATCATTCAATAAGTGAATTGCATTACAACTGAATTGAGCTAGATATATATGTATGTCAATTGTCAAGTTAATGAACTTGAATTCATTTATTACTCTTTGTTCTAATAGTGTATAAATAAAAAGCTGACAAAACATTGCTTTGCTTTCTCATAAACTCCATTATACGTACATAATGTATATTTGTCACCATGTATTTGGAAACATTTTGAGCATGCTTAGTCAATTGGTTCAAAATGTTTAGCAATTTAATGGAACGCTATTAAACTAGTTTATCCATGGTGATATTATCTGATATCGGCAATTAAATTTATTTTCTCTCTGATAGCAAAATGATAGGAATCATGGGCTGAGACCAAAGTTCTTGTGAACTAAAAATATTGCTTCGAGATAATGTACCCTATCCTAGGTCTTGACGTCAATAAAGATTGTTTCGATTGTTTGGTTTGACCTCAAACTCATATTTTTCTGTTAATTAAATTCGACGAAAAATGTTATGTAATTATCGCAAAAAAAACTATTGATTTTAAAATTGAATGATTGATATGGAGGTCAATGAAAGTGAAAATTTCCACAGAATTTGCATACATATAGTATTTTGTCGGATTAGTTATGTTTTACAATAACCTGATTATAATATTTGAGTGGAATTGAGGCAAAACATAATAAATCAAAACTGATGTCTGAAATAACAATGATTTTCAAGAAATTACTATAATTTCATTCTTTGCATTGAAAAGGAGTTCATTTGGGGTTTGAAACGCAATCAAAAGATTAAAACAATTAACTATAAAAAGTGAAATTAGAGAACAATTATTGATAACACTTGAAGTCAGCACTGGTTTAGTAGTGTTTCTCAAAAGCGCTTTTAAACTTTTTGAAAGCGAGAGGCAGAGAGAGAGACGCATGACTTTTGCGCTCAATTATGTGCTCAACGATTCTGACATACAATTCATGCAATTCTGTGGTTTTCCAATACAGTCAGACACAGAACGGAATTCAAGTGAACGCAAGTCTGTTAGAGACAGACTTCACTATTATGCTGTGTTTGATTCGCATGTGTTGATCCATTGATTACTTCATCCATTGAGTTCATCACATCATCCATTAGATCCAGAATTTATTTTTCTATTAACTACTAATCCTTTTGTTTATTATAATTATTATTATTTGTTATTTTTGTTGAAATTTTTATCGACTGTTTGACTAACAAAATGACGTTTAAAATGAAGACAATGGAAGACATTGAAAAAAGTTTCAGTTTTGCCGATTATAGTGTCTTCTGTGCGATGCTATCGGTTTCGACAGCGATCGGAATCTATTATGCTTTTAGGGTATGATTTGATTTATCAAAATCTAATTATCACTTAATTGACTTCTTTTGCAAATCTCTGACAAAATTATTATTCAAATGATTCTGTTTTCCAAAAGGGGTTATCAAAGCCATTGATTTATCGTTTACTCCAATAGATATACATTTTGATTATCGTTTGAGAAAATTTCATTTTCATTGCAGTCGATAAACAGGTTCTTTGAAAATAATATTCATATTAATATCTATTAAGTTTTTTTCCTAATTTGAATTTTTGCTTAAATAAACAATTTATAGAAAAAGATTGAATTTCTTTGGTTTTCTTTGAAAGTTATCGCTTTTTAATTCAATTTTTACATAATTTAAAAACAGATTCAGTTTTGATAAGTTTTCATTGGATTTATACATATTTAACGAGGAAAAGGAAGTTTCAATTTCTCACAATTCAGTCAATCCTTATGAAAATGTATTCTGAGGTATATTTTCATCGATTTTTTTTTGTTGAGAAAAATTAGTCTCAATTTAAATGTTATGAAATATAAAACATTAAATATATTTTATTCAGATTTTCTCTGCATTTCATTAAATTTTGAGACAAAAAAAGTTTTGACATATTTTTCTAGTTCTCAATCAAAAGAAATTCAAATCAAGTAAGCCTTGAATCTAGCAATTAATGGTTTGTTATCTAATTATTAATCTGAAAGTCATTTTTAGAATATTAACACCAAAATTATTTAATACTTTCTCTTGAATTTCAATATCTTTTTATTCCCCTTTCGTTGTCGTCTTTTTCTTTTGAAATTTGAACCCCTTTTGATTCACTTGAATACTTATCATGCAATTAATGGTTTTGAAATTCTCTAAGTCATAAAACTTTAAACTTTATTACTTTTTAATGATGGCTCAAAGGGACAAAAACCTTGATAATCAACCGAATCTCTTGAGTTAATTGCTAGAACAAATTTATGCTCAAAATGAAAATAAAATGATCTTTCGTTATCACAAAGAATTCAAAACAAGCAGCGATTGTCAGTCTATTTAATCCTGTTGGTCTCAAGAGTAAACTAAGCAAGGTTTAATTTATGTATGCTTAAAAAATCTGGGTCATATTATATCCCATAGACCTATATTTCAATGAAAAGTTTTTCAAGTTTATTGAATGATCTTTAGCTCTACTCCTTTGCACATCTCTGGATAGATCTGGATTAGTCTCAATCAAACTGTAATTCTATTTGATCTAAATATACAAAAACTTATTTTGTTAGTTCCCAACTCAGTTGACCACATTCTGATTGGAATGGCTGTATCTCAACAGTCGGCAATACCATCAATATTTGGTTTACTGAGTTATGTACAAAACAAGATAAGTTTTTGTGAATTAAATTAAAAGTGATCCGACAGCTACCAAGCTCTCTTCTAAAATATTACAAATGATTTATTTGAATTGCAAAAAGCAATGTTTTTTGAATATTCAGAAACAAATGTTGAGAAATGACAACAGATATCGAGGTAACAACAGATAACAACAGGTTTCGTTATTTTATATCAATTATGTGTCAAAGAATGAGTTTTCCAACACAACAGCCGTCTGTTTCTTCAACAGTTGTTTGAAGTTTTTATTTTACAAATTTTAAATTAGCTCTAATTCTGTGGAAATTGTTTTCAAGAATTATATGATTTTCAATAAATACCATAATTTTAATCAAATTCGAAACACTTATCACTAATTTGGTTCACAATTAATCATAAAATAGAAATGAATCACAAATTTTCTTAAAATATTGCTTAGATTGAAATGAAGGCCAGAATTTACTGATGAAAGTTAAGCCGATCATTGAAATGAGAATATTATTGACCCAAAAATTTGAATACTTTTTTTTATCTTGGGATTAGATTCAGGATACATTTCTTGTGAAAGTCTTCCTTTTGTGAAAGTAATGAAACCTATTTTGACAGAGATTTCAGAGAATCACTGCTCTGGTAAAAGAAAAGCCAACATATAATACATATACAGTTCATGACGCATTTTATCAACCACCTATATTATCAACTAACCATTTATGTCAATAAAATTCGAATCCTCAGTACATTACAATAGAAAGATAATGTAATTAATGACCGATTTTATCAAGAACCTTTTTTGTCAACAACCCTTTCTA
>JAQFXL010000823.1:0-16151 GCA_034693445.1 Edwardzetes edwardsi | reverse complement strand
CTATATATTACTGTCCACCACATAAGATATAACATTAGGTAATACTGATTGAGATGATGGCCAGTTGCCAGTTGTCATGCTCTTCTAAATCATTTATAACGTCACCCCTTTCACCGATGACTTATTGGAGCAGGGCGTAATACAAGTCGTAGTAGATAGTAGAAGGGTCATTTAGTGAAACTCCATTTAAACAGATTTTTGATAATTAAAAGACTAAATGATATCAAATTAAAAATATTTCTTCAAAATTATGAGTAAAATGAGAGAGACTTTGAAATCAGACTAAAACTGCATTAATTCAAAAGCATTTGTTGAGAGCATCGAATGACTGAAGATTTCAGTATTTTAATGATTTTTGAATCACTCAACTGGTTGTGGGAAAGACACTCACATTTGAATGACTTCCACTTGAATTGTCCCAAAGAGGACTCACATTTCGGACACTTAACGTCACCTTTTTTGTTAGCACATAATGAAGGGGTCAACCATATGATGGGTTCGATGAATATTTTCTCGCAATCCTTGTTTTTGATGAGATCCGGGTCTATAATTAATGACAAGACATTGATTTCTTCAAACAAAATGTGATTACATTTAAGACACGTGTAATAGACTCTTGACTTTTGAGAAATATTCTTCTTATTGATCGACACTTTACTCAAATATGAACGAATCGGTTCACAGAATTGTCGATTGAGTGCAGCGATACGGCTGTCCTCCCAATACTTTTCGGTCCAGATTTGTCTAAAACCAAACACTAATTAATACTTAAATTAATTGAATATTTGAATACTTTTTAAGGAGAATAAGAGCGAAGAGGCGATAATCGGTATTAGTTTTGTCCAATTGATAGTTCATCTCTTCGTAGAGCTTCAGTTGTGCCAAAAAACCTTTGTTTGGATTAATTCTTGGTCTCAGAACTCGGATCCGTTCCAACGCTTCTTCACAACTGATTCTATGTTTTTTCATCAGATATGCGGTCATAATAGTGACGGAACGGGAGATTCCGGCCCCGCAGTAGATCAGAACACTGCCCTCGTTTTGGACTAACTCCTCGTCAATCATCTTAAAGCAGGCGTCGAAGTGTGAGATCAAGTCCTCATTGGCGGTGTCTTTGGCATCGATGTGATGGAAGCGACACTCAGAGGGAATCATTTGAACCGAAAGACTGATGAGATCTTTGGGATAGACTGCGATCACAAGAGAGATGTCGTACTTCTTCATCGAGTGATGGTTTTGAGCGAAATCAATGTTTCCCAGATATAAATTATCTTCAATTTGTGTAAAGTCCTTTTCTTGGCTCTCGATTGGCATCAGAAGCAGATTCTTCCTCACTCTGGACCACATTTTCACTGATTTGATACCAAGATTATTATAAAATCGATATTAAATAAATGCAATCAAAACAATAAAACATTAAATTTGTTATTCAATGCGTTAATCATTTGATCAAAACTTTGAATTCATATCAAAACAAACCATAAATAACGTAATCGATTGAGAAATCAATTCTTGCGATAAAAAGTACCGTTTTACGTCGCCTATTACACCCTGGCGCAATAAGTCATCAACTGAGAGGGGGTGGCGTTATAAGTGATTTAGAACTCCATAACAACTGGACATTATCTGAATCAGTATTACGTCATGTTGTTATATGTGACAAACAATTATTTGCAACTTCTTTGGAATAAGAAATTGTTTGTTAAAAAATTTCAAATCTTTGAAATAAAACTGAATTCAATCAAAAATAATTGTATTTCAATTGTTTAAAACGACCGGTCATTGAATTGAATCACATATAATGCTATGGAGTTGTATATCATCGGCTATCAAGGGTGGCGTTATAAATGATTTACTACTCCCCAGCAACTGCAACAATCTGCCAAAAAGTCCCTTGATGACCTATTGCGCCAGGGCGTAATAGGCGACTAAAACGGTATTTTGTAATGACCTTAGAGTGTAAGCCTGTAAATTGTCCCTCAATCAAAATCAAAAGGAACATAATAGTTTGTGATTCTACATCAAGAATGCTATCGAATGGTGAAATCAGAATTTATCTAGGTCATATAAAAAACGACGAGGTTTTTCAAAGTTTTGAAAAGTCAAAAATTTAAATCACTTATAGAGGCAAATAACACTTTGATTCTCATTAATTCAAGCATGCTCAATCGATTAGTGATAATTAAAACTGTTCAAAAAAAGGGATAAAAACTTTTGATTGTATCGCGCGATTGGATTTGATTGTTGAAACTTTTGACAAATTAAACTGCATTTAAGCGGTTCTTACAAACCATTCATTTTTGTCTTGAATCAAATCAACGATCGAATCAATAATTAAAACAAAAACGGGTTAACTGTCTTCAATTTGATTTGGTTTTGCTGACCCGCGCGCAGCACTTGATTGTCAACTGACAAGATTTGCAACAATTGATTAAATTGTTGATAAAATTGATAAATTTGTATACCTTTTTTGAACATCTCTAGTGATAAATTTATCAATGTGATGTGGCATCGATGTGATAATTAAAATATAAACTTGATATTTTATGAGAAAACTCGAAAAAACTGAAAAGTTTGAAATTTGAAATACCCTTTCCGTTCGATAGAATTTTTGGTGTAAAGTCTCAAACTATTGTTGTATTCCTTTTTGATTCTATGCATAAAATTAATAATTCAAAGTTCAACTCAAATCGCACTGTATTTTTCAGTTTTTATGTGATTGGGGAACACTTTACAGGCTTACAACCCAAGATCCTTGCAAAATTGTAATCTTGATAAACTCAAAATGAACTGAAAAGTTTTTTTGTTGTCATTATGTTAAGTGCAATATGCAAGGTGACAATATCTTATCAATATTTTAATTAATGTCAGCTTTTATATTCAATACTCATTAGAATTTGACCAAGATCCTAAATAAATACCAAGGTGGTTATAATAAATTTAAAGGATTCATGTGATGTGTATTTAATTTGAGAATACTATCAAAAAAACTCTTTAAACACGTAAATAATAAATAAGCTCATATTTCTCTAAATACAAATTAATTCAATCGGAAAACCCGTTTCTAAGTTAGCCTCGATCACACCTAACTTATACGAAGCTTACCTAACCTAACCTTGCACTTACTTTTCAAAACCAGTTTAACTCTTTTTAAGCGTCTGTTTTGTTATCAAATAAATCAATGGATAGTTAGAAGTCTTTAATTTAAAATTCATAACACATAAGAAAACGGCACAAAATATCAGTAACTGGGGTTCAAAATGAGTCTGATATTGGTCTGCAACAGTTATCAAGATCTACCTAAATTTTACTATAATTTAGTATTTCCATAAAGTTTTCATTAAGAATTTCACCATGATCTCTTCTCAACATTCATTTTTATTGCTTTCACATTATTGAAGATAATCTTCAGATAAATAACTCATTATTCATAAGATTGCAAATCAAATGATGAACTGAGAAAACAATTGTTTTGATGGCAACAAAAGTTCGACAATAACTCAACGAATCATCAAAACTGTTGCTATCTTTCGATTCTTCACATTCTATGCAATAGATTAGTAAACAAATCGATAAAATGGTTAAGAATTTCGTAGTGAGTTATAAATTAATGCAAAATAAAACTTCAATTTGAGAAAAACAACATATGATTTGATGACATGAGAGTCAACTGATTATTTTTCAACTAATTTAAGCGATACAAAGAATAAACAATCTAGTAATATATTTTCGCTTTTTTAACTTGATTATTTCAGTCCAAATGTTGACAAGTTAATTTATTTACTCAAATTCTGTGATATCAAAGAAATCAGAGATTTTTAAAGTTTTCTCAAAATAGTTCTATTTTGCCATCATTTTTGGTGATCAGGAAGTCTTGTGATATCCCTCCGGCTGTCAGAATGTCTGCCAATTATTTCGAAAGAAAAATTAAAAATAGTATTGAATTATCAAAACTATAAATTTGTAATAAATTAAAGTAAAAGTGAAGAATATCTCAATTATGACTAAAATTAGAAACACATCTTCTGATGAGTTCCTCGAATCGATATTTTTCAGTCAACGTTTGGCAAACAAATTTGTTTTCAGATTTAGTTTTAGATAATAAGAGTTGTTATTTGTTTGAATCGAATATTGAGGCCTAAAAACTATTCATGAAAAACAAAACAGTCAGACCTGAAGCCAAGTTGACGACAAGACGGCAATCCCTTAGCAATAGCTTACCTGAAAAATCCTTGAGTTTTCTCCTCTGAGAAAACATTATTTGATTTCAACTGATTAGAAACCAAGGCTTGAGTTTCCCAACAGATATAATGGGTATTAATCTTTATGTGACTCAAATTCATTAAAAACAAGTGTACGGAAAAATATTCTGATCGTTCAAATCAAGTACTTATTGTTTCAGATGTTCGACAACGGAATCGATGATTACATTATCATTGAAAATTCTCCTTGTTATAAAAAAGATTCCCCAAAATATGAGGAAATGCTAGCTTTGCCCACAGATTAGGCTTAGTTTCTAACCGAAGAACAAGTTTATTGAGTTTTAAAGCAGTGGAAAGTTTTAAAGAATTTATAATTGAATTCAGTTTTTTTAAAACTATCAGTAAATGACATCGAGTTTTGAACGAAAAACTTTTCAAATTCATTACTATATCTGTGTATTGATGTGGAAGTTCTCAGCAAATATATTGAAGTCAAAGTCTGTCACACTTTTCAATCGTCTCTTTATTATTCAATAGTTGTGCCAATAATTTAAATATTTAACAGTAATATTGACGTAAAATATGATTAAAAGGCGAAAGTTGCTCGATGTTAAACTAATATCGCATTGTGTCAGATATAAGATATCACGGAGCAAATCATTCGAGTTTAAAAGATCTCGTTCTTCCTTCGGTATCACTCAACCCGTCACTAACCCTTTCAATCATAAAATATTGGGTAAAGTATTTATCACTTTTGATAACTGTTTTTTGTTATAATAATTGAATGAAAATATGATTTATTAAACAATTTCTGAAATACTTTTATATTTTTACATTATTTTCAAATTCTTTTTGTTGCAAATAAGCCATTAGACGTGAAGATGCGTCCGTATGGGAAAGGAGAGCTCCATTGGCGCCCCTTCATGTTAGGCAACTGGTCAAGAAAGGTGTTAAAGTGATAGTTCAACCATCGAATCGAAGGGCATATCCATTGCAGTCATATGTGCAAGCTGGTGCTCTTATTCAGGAAGACATAAGTGAAGCCCCGGTTATTATTGGCGTAAAGCAAGTGCCGATCGATTCTTTATTGCCCAACAAAACCTATGCCTTCTTTTCGCACACAATAAAAGCCCAGGAGGCAAATATGTCACTTTTAGACGCTATTCTCGATAGGAATATCAGGTATTAATAATATTTATTTGAATTGCATTCCAAACTAAATTCAATAAAAGACTAATAGATTACGAAAAAATGGTTGACAATAATCAACGAGTGGTGGCGTTCGGAAGATATGCCGGTATTGCCGGTATGATTGATATAATGCATGGGTTAGGACTACGACTTTTGGCACTGGGTCATCACACACCCTTTATGCATATCGGACCCGCTCACAATTACAGGAACAGTGGAATGGCTAAACAAGCGATTAGAGATACTGGCTATGAGATTGCACTGGCAATGATGCCTCGTTCTATCGGTCCCCTAACTTTTGTATTCACCGGTTCAGGTATGCAATCATTAACCGGAATCTTCTTTCTATGAAAAACTTTAATAACAACTTAACTGATGTATTGCAGGCAATGTATCTCAAGGGGCACAGGAAATATTCCAAGAGCTTCCTTTCGAATATGTTGACGTCAAAGATTTGAGCAAGGTCTCTCAATTGGGTCAGCCCACAAAAGTTTATGGGTCTATTGTCACCCGCGCTGACCATTGGGTTCGTAAAGACGGCGGTGGTTTTGATCCGGAAGAGGCCGATCTCCACCCGGAAAGGTATTACTCGAACTTTGCTACAGAGATCGCACAGCACGCCTCAGTCATAGTCAATGGTATCTATTGGTCACCAAATTCACCAAAACTGTTGACAATACCCGATGCCAAACGTATTCTTCAGCCTCAATCTACGCCATGGCTGCCTATTTCAGTGGGGTCACCAGCTCTACCTCATCGACTGCTTGCGATATGTGATATCAGTGCAGACCCGGGCGGTTCCATAGAATTTATGACCGAATGCACGACTATTGACAACCCTTTCTGTTTATATGACGCCGATTACAACAAACAGAGCACTGATTTTGCAGGTCTTGTCTGACAATCATTAGAAAAATATTTCAGACTTTCTCCTAATTTGAGTCAATACTTATCTAAACTTTGAATCAAATTATTAATTGATTACAATATCAATGTTTTTGTACAAACTCTTAGTCTTATCTTTTCTGAATGATTTGATTACAAACTCTCAACTAATTGGATGCTTATGTTTATGATTAGGACCTGGAGTATTGGTTTGTTCTATTGATAATATGCCGACACAACTGCCGTTAGAGGCGACCCAATCATTTGGTGACCTTTTGAAGCCATATATCGATGACATAATCAGTTCCGACGCAACTGAAGAGTTTGATAAAAGCAAATTCGGATCTGTAGTGAAGGGCGCCTGTATTGCCAGCAACGGTGCACTTACTCCCAATTTTGAATATATTATGGACTTAAGGAAGAAGAGTGGTTTCGCCAGAACTGCAAAGACTAACTCTAACCAAAAGCATGTGTTAGTTCTGGGAGCGGGCTATGTGTCAGCCCCTCTCGTAGAACTGTTGACCAGAGACGCTAACACTCACGTAACGATCGCCTCTCAATTACAGGGTTTGTCATTCAATTAAAGCATAACTTTGATAACCATTGACACCTTTCAGGACCGGGCGATGAATTGGCCAAAAGGGCCATCCAATCAAATGCCGACTCCATAGTTATGGATGTAATGAAAAATAGCGAATCTTTGGATAAATTGATAGAAGAGTCAGATCTGGTGATTAGTCTTCTTCCCTATACAATGCATCCGAAAGTGGCTGAAAGGTGTATCCGTTTTAAGACAAATATGGTTACCGCCAGTTATATGACTCCAGAAATGAAGAAACTGAATGAGGCCGCCGTCAACGCAGACATTACTATTGTTAATGAAGTTGGTCTCGACCCAGGAATTGACCACTTGTTGGCCATGGAATGCTTCGATCAGGTGGTCTCAAACGGAGGCAAAATCATTTCATTTGTGTCATACTGTGGAGGAATACCTGTTCCTGAAAATGCAGACAATCCATTGAGATATAAGTTTAGTTGGAATCCAAAGGGAGTTATTCTCAATACTGTCGGTACCGCTAAATATATAGAGAATAATGAAATCAGAGAAATTGCCGCCGGAGGGGCTCTAATGGACAATACAAGTGAAGTCGACTTTTTGCACGGCTATAATCTCGAAGGATATCCAAACAGAGATTCCACTGTTTATAAAGATATATATGGCATCAGTTCAGCAAAAACTGTAATCCGAGGAACTCTTAGGTCAACTGTGCCTTCAATTCATTGTATATTTAAATTATTGACTTCTTTGGTTTGCATTACAGATACCGAGGCTTTTGTGACGCAATCAAAGGCTTGCATTTTATGAATTTATTGGACTCAACACCTCATCCATCACTACATCCTAAGGGACCGGAGATTACTTGGAAACAGTTTATGACTCAGTTGTTGGGACATCAGGACGATATCCTCCCCTCAAACCTCAAGAATCTAATCTTTGACAGAGTAGGAAATGACTTCAGAGTAGATACTATCGAAAAATTGGGTCTTCTCGAAGAAGAGCCGATTCTTAAACTGAACACTCCTATCGACACAATCACTCACTTCTTGGCCAATAAGTTGTCTTATAAACCGAATGAAAGAGATATCATAATAATGAGACATAATATTGGGATCGAATGGCCGGATGGCACTCATGAGGAGCGTTGCATCAATTTAGTAGTCTATGGCGATCCCAATGGATATTCGGCAATGGCTAAGACAGTGGGATATCCCGCAGGAATAGCCGCCAAAATGGTGATGAATGGCGAAATACAGACTAAAGGTGTTATCGCACCCATGACTACAGAGATATATCACCCGATGCTTATGAGACTACAGGACGAAGGAATCACTTCAACCGAAACGTCGAGAAAATTCTAATTTCTTCTTTTAATTTGATTTTTCAGATATTTGTTATAATTTCATAAATTATTTACAAAACATTTCATAATTTTTTTAAAAACAATTTTTCGTTTCAATACAATTAAATTTAATCAATTATAAATTATTAGCAAGAGCATTTTAATATGATTTGAGTGGTATTCACCGGTTATAATTAATTAATTAATTGCTGTTTCTTAATACAGTCTTTAAATTTGGGAAGAATCAAATAATACTTATGTATGTAATTGATTAGGCCGGGTGACATGGATTTTTAATTATATAATCAAGGATCACCAAGCTAATCGATTCCAGGTGTTCAATAACAGCTGGATATTTATAACAATTTAAGTTTGTAGGTTATTGTCATAATAATCGTATTGTTTCTAAATATACATTAAATTCGGTTTTACTTATATAATAGTATTGAGTTAACGATTGCTTTGAGAATTTGAAAAATTCAAATTGACTCGATCATACAAATTAGGTTTTTTAAAAGCCTTAAGAATCACACATATGTTTTCAGAAGAGCTCGTATTTGGAGGCTCCAACCCAGTAAAGAACAATTCAACTCAACTCTTGGATCTTTTTGATAAGATGAGATGTGTATCTGAAAGTGAGCCCTTTTACTCTCTTTTGACTCAACTATTCAAATACGAGTCAAAACACAAAGCTTTGTCAAAGTTTACTACTTTTAAACATTTGATTGTTATCTCATTGAAAGTGTGGTACATATCGATCACTAAACTTATCGGTGAATCAGACAAACCTGTGGTTGAGATAACATTTTAACAGTAGTTTTACATTTGAATCAAAGTTTACTCTTCATTATAATAGTAATGTTTGGCTTAACTTTTGTTGCACTCATCATACAAATGGTCGTTCAGAGGCTATCTGTTTCTGATAGTCTTCCATCGTTTCGGGTCATTACTCATACATTTTAGTGGTGTTCGCCTCCGATGGCCACCACTAAAGACAGCATCTGTTATAATATCTGAATAACAATGGATTTTGATTTCTCAGTCGGTATGACAATCATCGAGAGTTTGGTTTGCAATCATTTGCGGAATCATTGACTCATTTAATTAATTAAAGTCATTGCCAGACATTCAAGTGATTACATTTTATACAATACTTTTACAAACATTATTGAATCTTCCTGGTTAAAAGTAATTTTTCTAGGTTTGCTAGTTTTGTGAATAATTGCATAGTATTTACGCCACTTTCTTGAAGATCAGGCGATAAGATATACCACAGACCTAAGGATTTGACGGAAGGCTTGAGACTTTCAAAGTCATGAAAAAGTGTGCAAACCTTTTATAAAGTGCTACTTAAAGGTGTGTTTTGTAGAGTAAATGTTTGGATACCAGTAATGTAATGAATGATACAATTAAGCGCTTCTCCTCCCAAACCATTCATACCATTGAATAGATTACAGATAAAAGTCTACGAAAGCTCTTCTCATATATTCATTGCTGACAATACTCGCTATCGAATCATCTTTCGATGGGAAAACCACTGCAATGGTGAGGGAGAGAGAGAGAGAGAGAGAGAGAGAGAGAGAGAGAGAGAGAGAGAGAGAGGTATCGCTTAAATCATTTATTGTCGATATATGTCCCGCTGTTCAGACGTCCGCTCTCTTTAGGACAGACTTTTTGCTCGACATTTCGTACGTTCAATACTTATAAGAGTTTTATTAGATTTTATTGTAAATGCAAATCATATGCAAAAATTTTGGCCACAAATGAAATGCTGTTCGCTTTCTATCTGTTGGAGTGTCTCCTATTTGGTGACACCTTTCAGACATCCCATTGTATTGTACGCCAAGTGTTGAATAGGACTTCACTACTCATCCTATTGTTATATTCAATTTGTATTCATTGCTCAGTCGACACAAACCAACAAAATATAACATACACTCAGAAGACCACAAAAGAAGAGGTACTTAAAGTCAATGAGTTTTCTATTCTGTGCGATAAATATTGAAAACCATTTATCCGATCATTATTTATATTCATTGAAATAATAAAATTCATTTGAAATATGAAACCGAATGACGAGAAAAACCATTTTTCAAACGGAAATAAATGATTTGTTTTGCGATCAAAACCTTTCTAACTATAAGACCAAGAATTCCAAAATCTTTTGTAGAATTATATCTATTGACTGAAAATGAGCACAACTTTAGAAACTAGGACATTATTTGAATAATATTTAAAACGAAATCACTTCAAAAGTAGTAGAAAACATTAAAATAGTTTTAAAAATAAATTTATCAATTTGAATAGCTAGTTAAAATGAATTTCAACATTCTTTTGTAGACTTTTCTGATGATATAAAATATAACTTTTTGATAGACTAGTAAAAACAAGAAAAAGGTCAATTTATAATTGTATTGACTATAATTCTGGATCTATATGTGACTAACAGTAAGTATACGATTAATGGCATACTTTTCAATCAAAACACTTCTAAAAGTTATGGATATGGTTTGGATTTGTGTCCATTTGTTGGCTTATAATAAGTGGACCTCAAGAAGTGTTGAGCAAAGAAATAAGTTTATGATTGAATACCGCTTTGACTTTGAAATCCGTAACAAAACTGTTAACTATAATAACAAAATACAACTAAAGTTAGGACTTCTATCCGAAAGTTTCAAAGAAATATA
This sequence comes from Edwardzetes edwardsi, assembly GCA_034693445.1. Lineage (NCBI taxonomy): Eukaryota > Metazoa > Arthropoda > Arachnida > Sarcoptiformes > Ceratozetidae > Edwardzetes > Edwardzetes edwardsi. The sequence continues at coordinate 5,285 of JAQFXL010000823.1, read as the reverse complement.
ATAACAAAAACTACTGAAACGCTTCTCAAGTCTAACGAGACTCCACTCGAGTCCAGTCATTCACTCAGAATTCGGTCACTCGTTTCGAATCATACAAATAGACTCTCTTTTCAGAAAAAAAAGTTTTAAAAAATTAGCATGAACAATTTTAACAAAGATTTGATTTTTGATTTATTTTCTATCATAATTCAAATTATGTTCACTTATTTTTTTCTCAATTTTCAAATATTTTATTTTAACTATGAATTCAAGACTTACCACAAACTTACGACTCAAATATGTGATGAAGTGATGGCTAACATATTGGGATCGAAAGAGCCTGAGGCCAGTGCTCTCCCGCCCTCCCCGTTATGTCGGTCCGGTCAAAGTGTTACTCATTGATACTTATAAAGCCAAAAGTAAATCACAAACAATTGATATAAGATTTTTGGGAAACCATAAATCACTTAACTGTTGTGTTAGTCTCCCATCTCATTAGTCGGGCCATTCATCTGAAGTTAAGATTATGGACAAAATATCTTCTCCACTGTATTAGCAAACAATGGCACAAAATGTCCCAACAAATTGGGTCTGTTTTCAGAGTACATCCCACTCTTTCGGTGAGCATAACTCAATCATTTGTAATGGCAATCAAAGGCTGTGCAAAATTGCATTTACTTTAAATTTCTTCGGCAATAAATTCTTCGTTCAAAACATTTGCCCATAAATTTCATTAAAGTTTATTCAAAGAAAACATCTTTTTCAAGACGAGAGAGAGAGAGAGAGAGAGAGAGAGAGAGAGAGAGAGAGAGAGAGAGAGAGAGCACAGCCTTCAAGTATTTGCTGAAAATAACAAAAACGTATAGAAAATAGTTAATAGCATTTATAGGATTTACACCTTACGCCACGATAGGCCTAATAGGGGCCTAACATTTGGTTTGATAGATTTTGGAGAGGGTCGGTAATGAATAATAAAAAGTAACACTATTTCAAGAGTGAGACCTTTGTTACCGATACTATTCAGTGAAGTGAACGGCCATTATTCCTGACTTTTTTCCAGACCCCGGATTAGGTTTTCTGCATCGCTTATACATAACGTTTCCATTTATGGCTTTTAATGCCATTAAGGGCTCAAATCTGTACAAAACCCTTGTATTGTATTATTCACTATATTTTACAATATTTTCAAATAAAAAAGTTGAGGACATTTAAGATGTGAAGTGTTTGTGAAGTACCGCCATTTGTTTCCATATTATCAACAAATCGGGTTTAAAACTCAGCTTTCAACTCTTGAAAAGTATCGTTTGTTTTTGGTTTTGAAGTTTTCAAATACAAGCTGTTAAAAATGTATGAAAGGTCATTTGTTTTATTGTTTAACTCTATAAAGTTTGAAATATTTGATCTAGATTCTAGAAAAACTGTAACGGAGTTTCTTTGATTGAGTAATGTTAGTGCCATAACCCGAGACATTCAAATTACAAATTCATTGAAATCAAATTTCAACAAATTCCAATCGAAAATGAATCATTAATTCATCTTGGCCATAGCTTTTTTGCCAAATGGGATGAATGCAAGAATTTCAATTTGAATCTTTGCTAGTTGACACTGCCGTTGATGTTTGATTACAGAACCTCTTTTTTATTATCCTTTTTATGAAACATTAAACACATAACTAATCTCTGATTTATTTAAATATAAATCGACTGAAACTCTAATTAATGAAAAATTATCGGAAATTTTGTTTTTTTTCAGAGAGAGGGGAAAACTGAGAAATAATTGTGAAATTTATATGATATGAAAGCGTTTCCTGCAAATCCTGGAAATCAATGCTATGAAACTGGAGTAACGACTGACTCTTTCAGTGGCCGTCAGCGCCTTTTGTGCCTCTTTTCAAAACGTTTGAGTCTATTGTTAAGCTCGAGTGGGGAGAACTCGTCGCCTATACATCAGTTGGAGAGCTTTCGAGGCAATCATTGATTCACTTTTATTATAATATGCAAAAACTTCTGAACGAAGAGAGGCCTGAATTACAATTGATTGCATTCGCGGACAACCTTTGGCTCGCATTCGGTGATCACTTCTTCTCAATGCAAACGCTCTCAATGTATAACACTATAACACATTTGACTCTTCGAGTGGATTAAATACATGTGACCAACAAACTTCTCAACGACTACAACACAGTCACCACTTGTTTGGCCTATTCTAAGAACTCTTATCAAATTCAGTGTCAGATTAACTCATGTTTTGATTTCATTTGATTTCATTTTCATCATTCATTCAATGCATTAATAAAGTGTTTTCACTGCAATACATCATTAGTAATGCAGTGATGCAGACATTTCTTTTTCTATGACACAGACTTTGCTAGTAAATAACGTTTGTCCAAATGAGAAGGATCCATTTTAAACTAAAACTGTAATTAAAATAAATTAATTTTAAAATATCGAGAGAAAAATAATTTTATAATTATTAGAAATAATTCAAAAGTTTATTTGCTATAATCAAAGACAATGAGACAAATGTTAATCAATTTTATCAGAAGATTAAAACATTTATCAAATTTTATAGTTAAGAAACGACAAAACGGCGAAATGGGGTCTGTCCTCAAACCACTCGAGAAGACGCTAAATAAAGTGTACGTAGTTCTCAACATACAAATGATCGGAGGGCACAGGTAGGCCCAAACCCGTAATCTATAGGCGTTACTTTCCATCATTGTATGTGTTTATCGGTTAAGGCAATCGAACTGTAGGTAAAGTTGCCTTTGATTTTGGAACCACTGCTGAAGTTCTTTGATGTCATTTAACTTCACACCTAATACACAATTATTGGAAATATATCGCACTCTTAGTCTGTTTTGTCTCATTTTGGATATATTTCTCTCGTGTTTACTGTTTGACTCTTATTCAGAGAAATTTTTTATAAATATATTTTTTAGGGTCACATACTTTCCTCAATAGCAAAATGATTGCCCGATCAGTGCTCTCAACAACTTATTTCTGCCTTTTTTGCTTTTCCATAAAAGTCTGTTCTTTGCTGCAAATTCTTAGCCATCACTCAGGTATTCTTCACTTATTTCTTGAGCACAACAACTGATTCATTGATTATTGAACTCAAATCAAACGGAAGCAATGAATTCAATACTTTTCCAGCCTTACAAACCTTTCCAACAAACAAATCTATCCATTATACTTCAATAACCCTGGGTTTGAGAGTTGAAATAAACTTGATTATAAAAATCTTAAAAACTTCGAATTGAACGATGAATTTTTAAAAATAAATAAATGAGTAAGTATCTTTCGACATATTTTGAAGACTTCTGAAGTTATTCATAAAACGACATCTTTTGAGACTAAACACAAAATTTAGTCATTTTTCAAACTTAAGTAAACATTTGTATGATGTGAATATCGAGGACATTCATTAAAGAAAGTTCGATCAACTTTCAAATGTCTACATTTTGACAATTGATAAATAAGAATATCGTTTTTGAATTGGTTTGTGAGTAAAGACTCAGTCAGTAAGTACTCAAAGTATTTGTCGTCAAAAGCGGATCTAATTGCGAATAAAAGGAAATTCACTTCACTTCGTGTTAATAAATCGAAGCGTAAAAAGTTAGTCCGAACTCACAAATATAACCATATTCATTTTACAGACCTTCACAACCCAGTGGCGTACTTACAGCAGTTGACACAACCTTTGCTCCGAATTTATTCATTTGACTCTAGTTTCAAATGAACCTCAAAATAGCATTGACCTCAATTGATCCCTCGTTGACCCCTTGCACTCCTTTTTACTGAAGGGTGATTTAAATTTTGAATAAAAATTTCCCAAAAAAAACTATGAAATTAGAGCTGAATTTATTATTGATATTAAAATTTAACTAATAAAATTAAGCATGCTAATTACTCATCACAAATAACCAATCTTCCATTAATTTGTATAAGAATTCATGAAATCATATATTAATGTTCAAAGCTTTCGAAATATGCTTTCTTATATATAGATCATATCAAGATCAATGGTGACAAAGTCTTTTTGAATCTGAGAGGGCCCCTACAACTGCAGCAAGGTTAATTTTTTAGATTTTGATTCAATAGAATTGATGTTAAATGTAGTTAGAGTTGAGTTACGCCACTGACGGACTCTTCACATATTGGGCTGTAGTTATGGAATAGAGATTCTAATATAAGTCCATATGAAAGGAGCGGATCGAATGCAATGAAGACATGCAATGGTGTGTCTGATGGCAGCAGTTTGTCGTTTTCCGCCTGCTTTGACTCCGATAAACAGACGGCCACTCAATGACAGTCACGGTCTGAAACTCACCGAACAGTACAGCGAAACACTTTACGAAAGCTATGAATTTCATGGCGAATGTTGGACCCGACTAACAATTCTGAATGCAGGCGTGCCTTCTCTACAACATATTGAGAGCCAGTACTGCTCTTTTCAGTTTTGTCCCTAAAAGTGTTCATTTCTTTTGTCATCAAAAGAAGAAAATAAGAGATTTGAAAGAAAAGTCAGGAATAGAAGCGTCTGAGCCATAGATCACAGTTCGGCAAAAGAGAGCCCATTGGCAGCGATGACAAGCCGTGACCAGAAGAATGAATGGCCCAGCACTTGAATAAATGTGTCGATAAATGTTAAATACTGTCCCGAATAGAGTGCACAACACTATTACGCTATTTATCAAACATTTCTCTTAAGAATCTATTTTTTCCATTCAATTCAATTGAAATATATTTTTGGAGCTCTGATTCAAATGAGAATCGACTCAACACTTGAGAACTTCTAATACTTTATTTCACAAATTCGAGACTCAATTGGTTTCCGACACAAGAGTTGAGTTCACTCTAAAAGTAATTTATTTGATATCAAATGCTTTTCAATCGAATCTATTGTAGAATATATTGAATTAAATTATGTAAGAAATCAATTTTAATTCGATAGAAGAGGAAGTTTACGATAGTCTACAGAAAATAATCATTTTGTCAGCCATGACCTAGCAATTGACAGGAAACTAGTAAACTAGGCTGTAATCTGAATTCAAACTGAATTGGGCTTAAATTTAATGGGATGAATATCTTAAGAACAAGAAACGCAATAATTGACAATCTTATCAATTTCATTTCTCGATTTTGAGCTGAAACTTTTCCTAACCAAGTTTCAATTGGCCCCTTAATTTCAATCTTTTTGATTTTAACAAGCTTATTTTATTTATAAAGAGACTTTGGTAGATGTGATAGGTAAATTGAAATAAAAAGCAAAGACTTATCTTGCTGATTCACATCTTGTGTTTG
>JAQFXL010000822.1:0-16169 GCA_034693445.1 Edwardzetes edwardsi | reverse complement strand
TCAATATTTGGTTAACTTGTCTTACAATTCATTTCAGTTCACTTCAGTTCAAACAATCTTATGATCAGATTTGATGGACTCATATATTCGTGTTTGAGATCAGCGTTTTGTGCACTAAAGCCAGCGATAACTCAATTCATAATAAATTACAATTAAAGAGATTTATTGTAAATATATTTCAGTATTGAATAAAAACAATGTAATCAAAGCCACGAAATATTTCAATTCAAAATCAATCTCAAGGTTTTTCTAGACATGCATTTCCAAGATAACTATCTCTCAATGACTAGTTTTTATGAATAATAAGCCTTTGAATTAACATTTATAAAAGTTTAATACATTTTGTTTGACGCAGTAATCGATCAAACAATGCAGGAATAAACTTGAAAATCTTCCTTGATACTCTTAATGGTGTATATTTGTTAACTCTCATCAATAAGAAATATGATTTGAAAACACTGTTATCAAAAAAGATTTTTCCAAATTTCGTGTATATTCCGCATACCTGACCCCTAAAAAAATATGAAAAGCGTTTTCACGATCTCTTGAAAGTTGTGTTTAGCCTCCACTCACTCAACAATAATTTCAAAACTAATATTTTCTAAGGTTTTGCTTCAAACCCAATAGATTACTAAAAGTTTTCCATCGATTTTTGAATTTCCTCACTCTTTTTACTCATAAAAGCGTGTATTTCACATAAAAAACTCTATCGTGACTTATGATCCAATTTAAGAGCTCCTACTCTCAAAAATAAGCCAAGGATTTTGCGTTGGTATTAAAAATTGAAAACCTCTTATATGTTTTCGTCTGACATTAATATTTTCTCCAAAAATAGTTATCTATGTCATAAAATATTCCCATATTTGGTTAGATTTGTAATCGATTTCATTCCCATATTATACAACATTTGATTTATGAGTTCAATAATAAAACAAATATTAACTTAGAGTTGAATTAAAGTCAATTTATTGCTTCAATGAATAAATTAGTATTGAATACAAATAATGTCGAATTAGTTGTCAATCATTTGAACAGTTGTTACAAAAGCTCTGAATAATTACATTTGAATGAGTAATGTATTCACTGATTATCTCTTTTGATAACATTTATCACTTGAAAAATCGAAATACATTTCCATTGAAACTTGAAATCTATTTTTGTAAACCATTTCAAATAATGTATGAGAATAATAGCACTGAAAGAATTCCTGTCCTATTTTATGGCCTTTCCTGACCTATCAGTTTGAAAAATCCGTTTTTTTGCTCCACATTTTTCATTATTTTGCAATCTTTTCTGGTGTCCGGTCGGCCATCACTTAAGAAATCCAATTATAAACCATTGTTTCGTACTTTCAAAACACTTTTAAGTGAAACAAACAAAAAGATTCCAAGCAATCAATTTGTTCGTAACTAACGATTGATTGTGACTTAAATGACATACATTTCAGCGAAGAATTATATATATTTTTGTACTCTCTTTGAGACCTTATAAGACTTCTATTCAATAATAAAAAATGAGTTAAAGAAAAACTATTATATTTCCAAATAAATGATTTACTCAATAGAAGAGCTCAGGATTTCATTTACGACACCGCTATTGAATTTTTTCAGTTATATTCCGAATCCTTTTTTTGTACTGAAAATATCAATTTTCTAATTTGAAATTTTATGTTTCATATCGAATAATATGTGGGAAAAGTCAATAAAACATCATTTGATTGAAAGATGAATCAAGTTTTGTATTCAAATTCATCCTAACATTAATGGCATTCACTTCCATTCAATTCCATTCAATTCATATTCAAATTCAAAATGTATTCAAATTTAACGCAAATAAATAGATAAACGTAAAAAAGCATTCGTATAAAAAGGACTCGACTTATATTATATGCAGTTTTGCTTACAATGTTTGCAGTGTGCCCACTGGCTTTCATTTGAATGGTCATTAACCCGAGCATTTGTTATCTTTCTACTGAAATATTGATGTGTCAGAAAGCCTAGTGCACAAAATTGATAGCAACTATTTCTTTTAATTGCTTTAATCAAATCATTTGTATGAAAACAAATTTGTTTTTGTCGCGAAAGCCATAAAAACTGAGTAAATAAATCAATTTAAAGGAATAAAACAAAAGGAATGGGGTTTTGTGTCTTAAAGGCGAACTGTTGTTTCCTTAAAGTAGATTCTGTGCCAGAAATAAGAGGATAGTCTATACCATTAGATTACATTCATTACATAATTCCAGACACGAATGGCATCGGAATTATCGCATTATCTTTGAATAAACGATTGAACCCAAACCCAAACCGAGTGATAAATAAGATGAACACTAGAATTGAGTTTTGCCATCAATTTCTCTCTTTTATAGTTTTTCTCCAATTCGTTATACAGTGTTGTTGTTTGACATTATATTGATTTTCGCACATTTGGGCCGTAAGTAAGAGTGAAAATTGAGTCAAAATAATTATTTTAACGACTGTCAGCCCTGTCCTTAAAAAACAGATGAATTAGTGGCCATAAAATTTTACAAAATTCCCTGAATTCTCAGGCTTTGAACGCTGAAAATGGTTCGGCTTATTCATGAGCTGACTTCCATATGAGGGGGACAGCCGTTGGTAGAGTTGAGTCATTGCAACGAAATCAATAGCAAATGGCTTAATAACTGCAAAGCTTGTGATACCATTGGTTTGGCCTACACTTTGATAAATACATTTAGTCATTCAATTTATTCGTCAAACGGAAGGCACAGTTACATGAAATACAGTTAGGGTTGAGGCTCTCATCTTCGTGCAAAGATGCTCAAGGGTGATTATCGACTAAATGCCATCGCATTTATGAATATGCATTCACTCGATAATTCTAAGGATTACTGAATTTTGCATATTTAGCATCCATTTGCAATATGGTAGTCAACATGTAGTGATTCTGATTACCTGCATCCACCTTGCTCACTTGCCTTTCTACTTCATTTAATATTCTCTTCAATTTTTTTAAGAGTTAGGAAAAAATGCATTCATTTGAATCTCTTGTTTGCAATCAATAAATAAATGATTAACTGATAGTATAAAGAGATTTGATTGCAATTTGCAATTTTTAATTGCCATCAATTTATAGTTCATTTCATTGAAAGACTAAATTATTTCGTATCAGAACTTGAATACAATAAAATCTGCCTATTTTTCAGGTTAACCCAAACCAGAGCTGAAATCCATTAAATAATCGATGTTTTAATCATATAATTATGTTTTCAATTGTGTTAATAGTTTGTCAAAAAAAATATATTTGTTTTAGTTTTGCGTTTAATTTTTTGAAAGACTAAGTGCAAAGAAATCGATAGGTTGTGCAGAATCTGTTGAAAGCGACACAAATTTTAATGGCAAAGATTCGCAAAAATAATTTACTGAAAGGATTAAGTAAATCTGTTTTGGTTCAGCCATAATGCCATCAGTTTTCACTTCATGAGTTATCCTCTCTTATTGTCTTAAGACGTATCTCTGACGCAAAAACTTTCTTTGAGTATTTGCTGAGAAAAAGGCTGAGTATTTGTTTTGGTAATATTTAAGCCGACAGAAGAAAAACACTCGGAATTGAATGAAAAAGATTTTAAGAAACTGCACACTAATTGGATTGACTTTAATTGGATTTCTTTTTTCACACACTTTTTATTTATAGTGAATTATATTCGAGGTGACATTTCATCGGATTCATTTCGGTGATAAGTGAGAAGTTATGTAATACTTATAATTACTTCTTTCGCAAAATGTTTGACTTAACCATAACTTATGCATATGTTTTGGTTAAGACTCTGAATATTAGTTACATTAATGAGAATTGAGTGCGGATTACATGAATTATTTACAATTCAGTGGAAATATATTGAAATGTAATTCAGTTTATGAAACGAAATGAAAAAAATACTTCAAATGTATGAATAGTTGCAAACATTTCGAAGCACTTTATAAACTGAATGAAATTTTTCTCATAAAAATATTCAGTCAATATTTCAGAGATTATTATTTTCTTTGCTCTCAACACTCACTTCTGTTTCATATGTCGCTAAATATTAATGCATTTGAAGGGAAAACCCTTGTTTCTATCAAACATTTTTTTGTATTCCCTTTAAAAGCTTGAGTTTATGTAAAGATTTATTCAATTGATTCGCTTTTGTAGTGATGTTAGGCATCAGAAAATCAATAGTGAAATGCAATGCGTTAGACATTAATTATTTTTCACGTCTCTATTGTTCCCAGTTTTTCAAAAATCGATATAAATTTTACAGAAATTTTTTAGTATATCTGAGATTCGGGTCAATCAGTAAAATTTGAAAATTTTGAAAAATTCTGAGCCATTATTTCCATGCAATGAATTTCTATTGATTCCTAAATTGACTGCTATTTAAACAATGGAATGGCTCTGAATATATGAATTCCTTTGCCGTAAGAAAATTAAATAAATAAATATTACTTTTGGGAAGTAATGCGTCAAAACATTAAATTAGAGACAAAAATTTAATTAATATTTATTGAATTGAGTAATAAATCATTTGTTTCGTCATTATTATCATAATTACGTTAGTCTTCAGATTGATTTCAAACTCAATTATAAAACTGGAAGAATGAGAAGAAAATTTTCGATTCACAAGATTTACAAACTTATGCCTTACATTACAGACTCCAATGCAAAGGAAAGACACAGAAGCTATGGTTGGAAGCAAAATGAACTCAGGGATCGATGGCCTCCGCCAGCAAACTGTATGTGAGGCAGAGCTATGCCTAACATAAGAAAAGAGACGACAATAAACTCGAATTGCGCTTCACTTCTATTATGTAAGTCTTGATACCAGAAAAGGAGATATTTTTTATGTAATTTTTTCTGACTATAAATTATAGTCACAACATATATCGTCAGTGAGAATATAACTAGATGTTTTAATGATCTAAATCATTTTTATAGGCAAAAAATTGAATTCAAAGCCGAAAATATAGCAGCTTTTTCTCCAAACAACTTAATGATCTCTACTAATGACTTAATGATAAGAATTGAGCCATAATTTCATTCGGTTTGCAAACAATGTCACTCTTTTAATGTAAAAATCACGAAAAACAAGGCTTTGCAGACGCTTTACGACTATTTTCACGATGAAAACAATATTTTTGTGTTCAATTGAAAAACAAATATATTTCGGATTTAAATGTCTAGACTTGAAATTCATTATCTAATCCTTCTGTCGTCCGATCCATTGATCACTTGTAAAGCAAATGTAATCAAAAGCAATGAGAGAAAACTAACACAACAGCCCGGTTATAGTCCAAGTCTTTAATGAGCAGAAATGGTTCGGAGCAGAAGTCATATTCACTGTTCTGAGGAAATCCAGTCATCAGAGGAAATGTATCGGAGAATTGATGTGTAAAATACAATAACAATACATTAAGAGTAAGGTTTCGGTCGAGTTTTGAATTCTCTTTCAATTGTAAATAAGAAGAATAAGATTCAAAAGTTTCAGCACTTCTTCTGCTCTGTTGTGAACTTCGATTGCCATTTAATGATGGTTTCAATGGTTTCAATGGTTTCACTTGTGATAGAAAGGCAGATATAGCCCCGATAGCACATACAGCGAGCAAAAGTAGCTGTGAATCTAACCAATGCAAGTCAAGAGCAGATGAAGAATCGATATTTGAAACGAGTGCTACTTTTTTGGCGTCTGATTCAGTGATTCTGGTTATTGGTTTCCTCTCCATTCCTGTTAGTTTTAGTTATGATAATGTTGTTTAATTCTGTGCTCATCTTCACTCAAATTCAGTGCACATCCTTCCCAACCAAAGGATAGTTAGTATCGAACAATAATCTATTGGATTCTGTGCTCATCTCATAACTATAATAATAAATTGGGGAACAGCTCTGATAGGGTCTGAGAGTGTAATTCAAAAGCACTTTTATATGTATTGCGTGACATATTATGCGTGCATTACTATCATTAATGGACAACCTATTGTATTATACCTGAGTGCAGAACAGGAGCATATACTTCAGATTTTATAATCAATCGGTATTAATAGTCTTTTACTATATTAACGGTTAATTGAACTCAAGTTGACCCCGAGTCTAAAAAATAGATTACAATTCGATGTAATTTATTTGAAATGGCTTTTCATCTCTTCTCTAATGATTTGTTTTCCTCATTCATTCAGTTTAAAGAACATTAGGTTTGAAATTAATAGCAATTGTTTGCAATAAATGAGAATTTGATAACTCTTTTGTGATTTAATTTCAATGAAAAAAATGATAATTTTGCGATTCATTAGACATTCATTAGTTGTGAAAAGTGTTTGAATGCAAGCTATCGACAAATGTTGTTATTATCGGTTAAACGGCATTCGTTTAATATTTTTGTGTAAAAGCAACAAAAGTCACTGTCGATTGACATTTTGGCCCAAAGCATAGCCCTCTGTCTGAAAACGGTTGTGTCAGTTGTGTTACCCCTTATAACAGTAGTGGTAATGTCCGCCAAATGGATCGATACTAACATAACGAATAGCTTCGCCGCGAAGACGACTACTGGTTGTGAGACTCAATACGAGACTATTTTCGATGGAAAAATACGCACAGAATAGTTTTGGTGGAGTTTAGAGAGCAGTTCAGAGCCAGAGTCCAATTCAGACCCACAAAAGGTCCGTTTAAACAGATAAATATTAAGGGCTGACAGGAAAATATTCGTTGAAAAGTTCAGTGTCAAACGAGAGGAGTGGGAGAGTGTGTCTGTTCTATGCTGTGCAAGAGGGTGAGGATAGTGGCGGCTCTTACTCTGAGTGTCGTTTTCACTGAAAATTGTTGTTCTGCTCGAGAATTATCTCATTGGTGTCGGAGCTGTGTTGCGGTGCAGAGCCAGTGCCAGAGCAGTGTTAGTGCAACTAAATGCTAGTCTCGAGCTCTTTGCTGAACGAATCCTACGGTTTGGTAGTAACGCAGGACATTTGTTGCTGAGTTTGTGTGTGTGCACAGAGCAGAGCACAGACACAGAGCTCTTCGCCAGTTTGCGAGCACAGAGTAGTTGGAGTTGTTGGGCGCGGCATTGCATAACAAAACAAGTGAACCGATCAGTTACTGCAGTTTCACTTCTCCGCCTCTTCGAAACTCTGGTTCTTTTATTTTTTTGTTTTCCAGTGTCGGACACTTCCGGTGCTCTCCACTCACTATTCCTACCTTTGATTAAATATAATTCGTTTAATGGTTTTTTTAAACAGTTATTACTCTTTCATTGCCATTGAATTTCGTGAACACAAGTAGTGCCACAACAGAACAGCTCTTCTATCCGTACAATTGGTTTTTGCCTTTAAATTTGTTTGAACTGACAAAACAAGTTCATAGTATCCAGTATTCAACTCTCCAGAGCCAGAGTCTGCCAGTGCTTACCAACAACTCTAATATACCATCATTTCTAATGTCATTTCCATTTAAGACATTGTATTTCTATTTGAATATACCCTCAAGTGATTCAACTGCTGCTAAATAACAATATTTGGAGTGAACCCCAGTCTGTGCTCTTTCTTCCAATTCAGATGAACTCGAATTAAGTGTCAATTTTTCGATCAAAAGTGAAGAACAATCGATTGAACGATGAGTTTTTTGAACGCTTTAAATCAGACTCTAGGCAATGACACTGACATTATCAGTGACTCCGATAGTGGCAACCATACCATTTCCAACGCCACGAGTCAGGGATTACCATATGATGACAGTCCAGCGAATGTGAAGCAGGCAATACTGATATTCCGTCTCGTATTACTGGGATTAGGTTTGATCGGTAACTCATTACTCATATTTGTATACATCAAGTGCTCAAACATTATAACCAATCGATTGGGTGTTTATGTAATCAATGTCTGTGTGGCCCTCATTATTGATCTGCTGGATGTCGTTATCTGGTCTCTCAAACAGTTCGGATATGACTACAAGAATCCGGAGTATGGTTTGCCCAAAGTTGTTGTCCAGATCGGTGAGATTTATCAGATGGGTCTGCCCACCACATCCCTTTTCTTCACACTTATGCTGTTCGATCGTTTCTTCGCGACCTGTTTCGCGCGTTGCTATAAGTCGTGCTATGGCTCGAAGGCCAACGCCATAGTGTTGAGTGTTCTGCTATGGTTGGGCTCATTCTTCCTCATCTTTATACTCATTTTCCGCGACCTGTTGTTCCCATACGAAGAACTGCACAGAATAATTCATTTCTTAATCGTATATATCGGGCCATTTGTGATCAAACTTCTGTTGGCTATAATATTGTTGGTGAAGCGCAAAATGGTTCCCGACAATGATGAGAGCCAGGCATTTATTGAACGGCGTCGCAAAGCACTGTATTATACCCTGACAATTGTCATAATTCACCTCTTGTTTAGTCTCCCGTATTATATACTCCAAACCAATCTTTACTTCAAACTCGTGGACATTACTGTCGATGAATGGATTGTATTTGTCTGCTATACGGTCACCGAAGTCCCTCTGGTTCTGAATCCCATCTTCTGTTTTGCTATCGAACCAGAATTCAGAGATTCGTTGGTCTCTGTTTGCACCTGTGCCGGAAGGGCCAGACGGGAGAATATCGATGGCGGTGACGATCACGCAGAGTCACAACCTTTGGCACCATTGGCCACTTCCCCCATTGCTGAAGAAAAGGAACATTTGGCAGAAGAGGAGAATTGATAGACAGCACCCCTTAAAGGAGTGTGACATCCATTAGATCTAATCATCACATCATTTGAATACTGTTTAGCTCATCATAATTTAGGAATAGTTTTATTGATTCGAACCATTCATTCAAAGCTAATTGATATTCAAAACTAGCAAAAGAAGTCTCGAAACATAAAACTTGTTTTTCTTCAAATTGAATGTACAAAACATTTGGCATCAAAATAATCATCAAAATAATTGTCGACTTAAGAGAGAAAACTCACTCTCATTATGATTAATGTCCTCTGAATTGAATTTTCTGCACAATTAAACCAATCGATCAATGATTGAGAGTTTAGACACAAAATTATTATTAAACGAAACAAAAGTAAGAATTCTTATGATATTTCAAATGATTAATGCATTTCAAAAGTAATGATTGAATTAATTGCTCAGTAATTGTATCAAAACAAAAATGTTCAGAACAAAAGGTATTTATATGATTATTATTTTAGATGAAGAATATTCTGTCCAAACAAATGGTATTTAATCTTATGATTAGTTTTAATATCTCATTACTTAATTATGATATCGTTTTAAGAAAATATATTGTAATCTATTATCAAGTGAACACAATTTTAGATTCAGAATCAATTTGTGATTTTTGATGGATAATATTTAGGAGGATTTGGAAAAAATCGTGGCTTTAATTTATTTAATCCGGTTTTCAATACTTATCTATTCTTTGGAAGTGTTTTAAAAATTCTACAAATTTTAACAAATATTCAAATTTTTTATGAAATTTTCGCAGAAAATTACCCACAATTTGTTGACATAATTCGCAACATATTAAATATATTCTTATTTTAACCATAAATGTATTCATTTTTGTGGCATGTTCAGTAATTTATTTCACAGAAAAGAAAAGCTCATTTATATATTTGTCAATTATTATTATTATAAATATTTTACTCATTATTTTCTATGAAATAATTTATTTTATATTTTTTATTTTAATGTCATTATTATTATTAAAAACCTAATCATTAAAAGAACAAAAAATAAGAGAAATTCAGATTTAATTCAATTTGAAACACATTTCTATTATTCTAAAAGTGAACCCAAAACTGTATTTATTGCTCTTTTGGCAGTGATTTCCTCTTAGCTCTAAAATGCGATAAAAATTTGTATAAAAGTATAATTATATAATATATATGAGTATATTATTATCTAATATATGCGATAATACATTTTAATTATAATACATGATTCATATATAAATGAATCGGAGGTATATATATATACGGATATATAGACTCTGAGAACAAACTCATCTGAACTGAGAAACTACTCGTAAATGTTTTCATCTCTTAAATGAGAGCCAAATATATATAACTTCTCTTTTCTTTCTTATTCACGAAATCAAAGTTTCAAAACGTTTTTCTTCTTCTCTTACTCTCTGTTTGAGTGTAATTAAAGGTGACTACAAATTATCTGCGAATAACTTCTTCATGAATTTAGTTTTAGGGCACTCTCTATACCTATCCCTCTTTGGCAGCAGTTGAACAGTGGTTAACGTCTTTCAGGATAACTGATTATTATTACAACTTCTGTAACAACTTTACAACTCATATATAAAACTCTTTTGATTGTAAACTATTCGATATAATTATGTAAGTCTTGCATTCAATGATCAATTTTGAACAAATAAACAAATGTTTTAATGAACAACACTCTCCTACCAGTGCTCTTCTCTTTCATTTAAGAGTCTTCTGTTTGCTGATGACTAGATGTTTGTCTTATGCATTGATTGAAAGTAATCTGTGAACTAAAAATACGACCAATGGATGGGATTAATAGTGTTTCCACTCAATTGATAATCTCTTTTCCAAATAAGTTTATGTAATTTGTTTGCAAATCCTTTGATCCGATAATTTGTTAGATTTTCTCATTCATTATTCAATTCAAATGAGTAAAACATTTACACTATTGTCTGACATCTCATCTGATTTGAAATCAGTTTACAAATTGTATGTGACTTCAAATTAGGAATTAATTACCTTTTTTCAAAAGTTTAGACTTAATTACATTTTGACACGAAATGTGATTTTTAGTCACTATTTTATACATGAATTGCATTTTGAATTTTGTTCTTCAATTGAACTCATATTCAAGGTTTGGATTGCATTCAAATACCATTTTTGAATTTTTGTCTGAAAGTAAAATAAATAATTGATAAATAATTGCCTCGTATATACATCAAATAGTTATCAGCCAAGTTTTGAAAACCTGATGTTACAACGAAAGGGTTGACCCAACTTTACATCAATGGCTGGTTCGACATAATTAGACCGGAGGCCTATTGAAATTCTTCACGAAATTAGTATTATTTTGAGGGCTGGACACATATGTCGGATGATTTACTTATCTTCAATTGTAGTGGACAGCGATGAAATTAATTTACTCTTTCAAAGCATTAATGGGATAGTTTGCACAGAATGAGAAAACTAAAGATGAATGTCTCTGTAATTGAAATGTTAGACATATTTAAAGTCGGCAAAAATTGATGGGAAAAACAATATCCAGGACCTATCAATTTAAATAAAAAAATGTTTCAATAAAACACTACTCATATCAATACAAACAAAACTTTGACAGAAATCCTCTGATTTCAATGCACTTGCAATGGAACCAAATGGGAGGCCATTCATTTGCCTTCTCCTGATGATAGCAATAAATCAACTCCCGAAACATGTCGAGCAAGTCATCATAAGTTGATGGCTTGTCAATTTGTGAATAATCAAGTAAGAATAACTAAGTTTTATTAAATATTGTCCTCACAAATACCAAGAACTAAATAACAAAAATTGATGAGTTTTCCAAATAATGAAGTTATCGAACAAACGACGGTTTTTATGTAAAAGTGTGTGTTTTGTAGCATTTGTGCTGTCCTTTCATACAAACTTGTATTTATTTAATTGTCATCTATTCAACAGAATATTTGTTTTGATACATAACCACAACAACAACAGAAACTTTGGGTGTCATTGACATCAAGTTTGGTACCATTAAAGGCGGGGCCGGGAGAGAGAGAGAGAGAGAGAGAGAGAGAGAGAGAGAGAGAGAGAGAGAGAGAGAGAGAGAGAGAGAGAATTGAGATGAGCTTTGAATCCCTAACCAAAACTGATTTTCGTTAATTTGACGCCACTTTAGCTCAAAACGAGGGAAAAAGTAGTTTATGTTATAATAGGTTTCCATAAAAAAAATGATTAGTCGAGTGAAAGGCAGCACAACTGCTAATGAAATTCAAAATATAATTCATGTCTAATATCATAGTTTTGTTGTTATATAACTTATATTATCTTATTTTACGGATCTGTTAGATATGATATGGGCACTGACTGTACAGTAGGTGAACTCATGCATGAGGACAATCAGCTCTTGATTAGTCTAAAGTAGAAAAATAGTCGCCAATCAAGGATAGACGTAAAGGTAAGACAGAAATCAAATCAGATAATATTTTTTTTATCAGAAACTAAATTGAATTTCCATTGTTGTTATCATATAGTTATCAATAAATGTTTTAATGGAATCAAAAGGAATGTTTAGAATACGTGAAAACTATCACTCATTAGAACCACTATTTGCTGATAAGACTGACTCTAATGATTGTCCAAAATTATCAATTCATGTCGTGTCTCATATTTCTTATAGGATTTTGATTTCGTGTTTAAATGAAGTGAAAGTTATTTTCACTTTTATTAATCAATTATTCTGAGCGCAAATAACTTCAATATTTATATAAAAAGATGCAGAGAATAGCTCTAAAATGCAACCGATTCTATCGTACTATTCCTAGATCAGTCAATAGTTCAGTAAATAATTATAATAAATCCGTTCCTTTTCTTCACTATTCGAGCACTACTCCATCGATCGGTTCAAAGACTCTCTCAAACAATAGAGACGACAAAGTAATTGAACGAACGGTTCTCTGGAGAAATGTTATGCAATCGACTGAAACCAAGGATTGCAACCAAATTGAAAGCATTAAGTTTTTCGCTGACGAATACATCATTCAAATAAACTTCAGCGATGGACAGACACTCAATTTCAATACTTTTTGGTTAAGGGATTCCTGTTTTTGTCCACAATGTGTCCATCCATTGACCAAAACCAAACTTCTGGATTGCGCTGACATTAAAACCGATTTGTTTGTGGATAGAATCGACTGTTCCGATGATGTCATTGAAATCCAGTGGAGAAGTGATGCAACTGAAGAGCACATCAGTCAGTACAGTGTGAGTTGGCTCAGGCTATTCAAAGATATGTTCGAAGCAAATCCCGAGAGAGCCATGAATTCAAATCTTGTGATTAAAGCTCCTAACGATGGTTTGTACGCCTCACGAGTGCCAAAACCGGATAGAATTCTCTGGGACTCGACTCAAATCAATAAACAAAAGTTAACCATCAATTTCAATGATTTCATGGAATCAGACAAATGGCTCCGACATTATTTGCAAATGTTTTGCCGATTTGGTGTCGTTTTTCTCGAAGATGTGCCGAAAGAGAAAAACCAAATTTTTTCGGTAACCCGAAGGATAGCATACGAAAGAGAGACGAGTTATGGCTCCTCTTTCGATGTTATTGTCAAACCCAACACTAATACTCACATCGCATACACAGGAGCTCCTCTTCATTCCCATGTTGATTTGCCTTATAGGGAACGATCGCCAGGAGTTCAGTTATTGCATTGTTTAGAACAGGCGTCAGTTGGCGGCGCTTCCACTCTAGTCGATGGCATCAAATGTGCCGATTATTTACGGCACACACATCCAGAGAACTTCCAATTCTTGGTTGAAAACCCGGTTTTATTTTCGTTCTGCGATAAGGAGAGAGGAATTTGGTTCCGGCAAAAGTGGCCAATCATTGCACTCGATTGCGATCAAACGATTCGAGAAATACATTACAACAACATCTCGATGCGACCCCCACTCCTCTCGTCGAGTATATTAAATAAGTTTTATGAGTCCTATCGGTTAGTATTCAAAACAAATTAATTGATTTAATAATCATTTCATTTGTTTATTGACAGGAAACTAACGGAACTGATTAGAGACGACAGATTCGTCTATAGATACTTCTTAAAGCCGGGAGAACTGGTTATGTTCAACAATAGACGAATATTGCACGGAAGGGAGGAGTTCGACCACTTAACCCAACGAAGGTATGCCTTCTTTACAATTATTGATGATTTTGTTAATAATTTATTAGTTTTGATGAGAAGTTCTAACATTTTTACGTCTCATTATTTTGTGTGCATTTCAGACATCTGGAGGGATGTTATATGGATTTGGATGAAGTGATGGCTTTATATGAAAAACTAAGCGCTTAGTTCCGAACCACACTTTCCAAGGGATATAATGACTGAGCTTTTTGGTGAAAAACAATATTTATTTCACTTAATTTCTATTCATATTTATAACTAATATTTATAAAAAAGTATTAAAACACAAATGAAATGAAAAGTCATTTCATTGAAAGTTTTAAAAAACGACAAATCATTAAAAAACATTTATAAAGTAAATCAGATTAAAAAGGATGCATAAGTCGACTGTCCGATAAAAAAATCGTTCCCATAGATCGTATATAAGAGTAAAAACATTTATAGATGAATATAATTCAAATTATTTGGTTATAATTGAGTCATAAGTTTGATTTTCATAGGCAATAGCCCTCTCTGTCCACCGACTCTTTTGAATCGAATAGGGATATGAGGTATGAATAATTGGGTTGTTCTTCAAACTTTAATTCTGTGCAATATTTCATATATTGGACCAAATGATTCAATTTATTGTCGTCTCTGTTGACACACAAGTCTTCGAAAGAGTGTCTCATCTTTTCTTCTTTAATGTATTCATAAAACTCATGCAAAGATGAGAACTTTGTTGTCTGTCTGTAATTCCAGGGCAGACCATTCCTAGCCATCCATATGAGGCTATAGCCCAGGAAAATCATGTCGTCTCTGCGAGATTGTTCCTCACATCTGTGACCATTCAATGAAAGATAGGCTCTATTGCCACAGATTTGATTAAATCTTAAATCGTTTCTGAAAGGGATGTGCTGTCCATTATCATTGAGGAAGAGCTTAGCGCAGTCGAAGTCAATCAAATATATTCTGTTCTCATTATTTGCGTCCAAAACAAAGTTATTGGGTTTGGGATCCGAATGAATGATTCCAAAAGAGTGGCATTTCTGAAGACCACCAATCATTTGAACGGCACATTTGTCCAAATGCCTATCCGTCCAAAGCTCGGCTTTAATCTGTTTCTTATAGTACTTCCTTAAGTCGATTCCTCTTTTCTTCAGAATCAGGAATCTGTGGTTAATTCCAATGAATTTATCCAAAACGATGTTAAAGTCTTCACATTTCTTCAGTCTCTGATAGAAAGACCACTCTTTTTCAACACCCGAGCTCTTTCTCAAACCGATCTCTTCGACTTTGACCACTACTTCTGCTCCGTCTTCGGTGTGGTCTTTGGTTAAATCGCGACAGAAATAAACGTCAGAGCCTTCTATAAACCTATTTATGACTCTAAATCTGTTACTATATTGACCTGGGGCTGGTATTACAACGCCGTCATTAAAAGACCTTCTTCTAGCCATACCAGTCGAATAATAGTCGGGATACTTTATTTAACTGATATAGAAGATTAATTGAAATGAGACTCAGTATATTTTATTTAATAATAATCAACTAATTTTCACTAATTACTTACTGGATAACAATAATTGAAAGTCTCTGATAAAGTCGTCAAATAATTGCAAGAAATAAGTCTTTAAATACTTGACTTTCAATACAAGACTTTTAAATTCAATTCATATTTGGCTTCCCTTTAAAACTCGAGATTTTCATTTGACTGACAAAACTGATAGATCTGTAAATATTAAATGAAATGTTTTGTTGTTTGCATTAAGTATTAAATTCATATGAATAACGTTATCATAAAAAGTATCAAATTTGAAATCAAAATAAGTTATTTATGTCATACACACGTGTGATGAGCTTAAATGTTTAAAATTGTCTCAGAGCCAATACATCTGAAATTCTCAAATAACCCAGAGCATTTTAAGGTGAGTTTGACTGAGCATAGATTAGATTAAAGTGAGTGACTTGGTCAGAATGAAACAAAGAGTCAAAAATTTAAACTTCAAAGTAATTGATTCAGTGTTTTGAGGTATAGACTGTTTTGCGCATCACTGGTGATCAGTGCACTGGTCTTAAGTTTGGTCATTAAGTCATTTATTGCTTTTCAATCGGCCCGGTTGCGGGAAAACCTCGGTTACTGAAAACCAGAGCCTATGCTATACTTCGGTAAGTGTTTGGTTCGGGTGTCGAGAGATTGCGATTAGAGAACAGACAGTTCGCCACTTAGACAGTGGTTTCCAGTAATTATCATTTGGAGGTCAATCCCAGCGATTCCAATGTTTTCAACAAAGTAGTGGTCCAG
>JAQFXL010000821.1:0-16179 GCA_034693445.1 Edwardzetes edwardsi | reverse complement strand
TTTGCTTGATTAAATGGTTTTTTCAATCGTTGAGTGAAGGCCTCGAATATTAGCGACCGATACATCTATTGGTGTATTGAATATACCGGTGGAAAGCCTTACATACGATATGAAACATTCTCATCGAGGGAAGTGTCTTATATTCAATCACCAGACCTTTGACACTCATACTGGATGTCGTCCCCGATTAGGCACAGACAGAGACGCCAGTTCTATTGCTCAATGCTTTCATAAACTAGAGTTTGATGTGATTCAGTTTATGGACGCCTCTTATCGAGACATAAGGGACGCCCTCATTAAAGGTTCCATCAAAACATTTGAATTCATAATTGTAAGCAAACATTAAGTATTTGATTAAATTAGTTTCGGCTGAGAATCACAGCGATAGGGACTGCATCTCAATCATAGTTCTAACTCATGGCGATGAACAGAATCTTTGGGCCAGAGATATGAAATACCCGATCGACTCACTGTTCGCTCACTTTACTGGTGTTCGTTGCCCATCATTAATGGGAAAGCCTAAGATTTTCATACTACAGGCAAATATACACTAAAATGAGTTGAAACAAATGAATAACAAATTCTTGATTGAAGGCTTGTCGGGGAGAGCTATTAGACCCGGGCACCAAAATATTAGCCTTGAGTCAAGATGTAGTTGACTCACCTCAACCTGTCTATAGAATTCCCTCGAACGCAGATATAGTGATTTATTACAGCACAGCCCCAGGTATTCAATGATGAAACTAATGGAAAAACGTTTCTATAATCGGAACTGTATTTAAGGTCACTATTCGTTTCGAAACACAGGAAACGGTTCTTATTTTATTCAAACATTGGTCTCAGTTTTGAAAGAGTTTTGCTATAAATACTCAATAGATTTGTTGACATTATTCACAATCGTTAACCGACGGGTGGCCTATGATTTCGAATCGTTTGTCCCAAACAATAAGGAATATAATAAGAAAAAGCAAATTCCGTGCATTCAATCACAACTGACTCGACTCATATTTATGGCTCAAAAACCCCTTCAGAAGAGCGGGTTTTCCAACAATTTCTGACATTAAAAACAAATTATTGACTAAATTCACAAAAAATGGTTAATTTATTCGAAAATCAATTAATAAAAGTTTAAAACATTTAATTAAATTCTCAACAAATGAGTCATTCATTTATTAAACTCTTTATCGAAACTGAATATAAAAAAGAAATTCTTCGAAGTCCTGATTGTTGTGATATTTACAAGAATTTCAGTATAAACGCAAGGATTAGACCACTTTATACCGTCCCTTATTGATAGGGGTGTATGTGTTTTGCTGTAAACATAAATGACACAAATTATTAATAAAATCAATAAATTGAATGTTTTGTGTGGAAAGACATACCATTTTAATCAACTCTTCTTTAATAAGTCTAATGATTTCCGCCCTGGCTTTAGATACAGACAATTCGGTGGTGCCCTCAATGGCCAAATAGAGCTTTCTTTCTCCCAGTTCTTTGGGTTCTTTTCCGGTTGGGAAATAAGTGCCTCGAACTGTGATACCCGCCTCCGAGTATTCGCTAATCATAGCGAGGGCTTCTTTGGAGGTCACTTTCCAACGGGCCTGTTGTGGAAAGTCATTGATTTCTAGCTCCTCTTCGAAACGTTGACCAAAACCGGCGCCAAAACCAATGTCTTCGTCATCGACTTTGCGAATCACTTCTCCGTCTTCGTTATATTCGATATCTTTGGGCACATAATTGAGTTTCGCGTGAAGACGTTCGGCCACCTGTTCTGCCTTCGACTTAGCGTTCAGTGCGTTCGATACCAATGGAGTGAATGACTCGCCTTTGAGGAAAGCCTCTGTTGTAGAGGAGGCCTTTCCAGCGATATTCACAGATATCTTTGAGGCCAGACGTTTAGCTAACTCTAATTTTTCGGTCACTGTTTTGGCACTACTGGGAGCGCCCATAACGTTAGGAATATTGAGAATCGGCACCTGTTTCTGGGATTTCTTAGGCGCCAACATATTCTCAATCTCCTGATCGATGTCCGCCTCCGCGTCTTCATCATCAGAATCTTGTAGTCCAAGCGCCGCCTTCTGGAACTTCTTCTTTTCATTGGCAAGTTGTGCCTCTGCCTCATCAAATTTGAATCCCTTTCCACTGAACCCGGAGGAGGACTTGACTTTCTTACCGAGTATTTCCTGTTCCAGTTTGTAGTTTTCAAACAGTCTTCTGAGATCGAGTGGAACGTCTGTATTACTCGACTCGAATGCTTTGATCACATCTGTAGCATACCGTCCCTGTTCTGGTGTAATGAAAGTATAGGCGTATCCCTCATTTCCAGCTCTACCCGTTCGACCACATCGATGAACATAGTCTTCATAATGATTGGGACAGTCATAGTTAACTACGACAATGCAGTGCCTGACATCAAGTCCTCGCGCGGCAACAGAAGTAGCGACCAATACATTGACTTTTCCATTCTTGAAGTCAGCAATGGTTGAGTCCCTGTCGTTCTGGTCGATGCCTCCATGAAGTGCTAGAACTGTGTAGGAGGCGTGCATTAACTCCTTGAGCAACATATCTGCGTTTTCTTGTTTGTCGACAAACACAATAGCACTGCCTTTCGATGCAAAACGACCTGTCCGTCCAAACATTCAGATTATAAGTAAATTATGTCACAAATGAAATGATAATCAAAATAATACCCAATATTTCCAATAACTTTAGAAACTTATCGTCTTCTTCGACGACAACAACATTCTGTTCCACTTCTCTACAGACGACAGACCGGCCCCCGACCTGTACTTCAATCGGTTTGTCTAATATTCTTCGCGCCAAGGATTCCATTATTCGGGGAAATGTGGCCGAAAACATCACAGTCTGTCTGTCCGGTCGGAAACCGTCCATAATTCGCATAACTTGAGGCTCAAATCCCATATCAAACATCCTGTCCGCCTCGTCCAACACACAGAACGTACAGCGTCTCAAGTTTGTGACGCGGCCAGAATTGGCGGCCAACATATCAATCATTCTCCCCGGAGTGCAGACCACAATCTCTGCGCCCGGTTTAAGTTCACCGATCTGTTCGGAAATAGGAGTTCCCCCGTAAACGGCAACGACTCGCAAATTGAGTGGTTTTGCAAATTTCTTGCTCTCAGACCAAATCTGTGTCGCGAGTTCCCGGGTGGGGGTCATTATGATGGCAATGGGACCGTCGCCCGCCTCCAGTTGTGGCTGATCCATAATATGTCGGAACATTGGTAGCAAAAAAGCCAAAGTCTTTCCCGAACCTGTTTTGGCAATTCCTATCAAATCCCTTCCCGACATAACGGCGGGAATGGCCTGACATTGGATTGGAGTCGGCTTTTCGTAATTGTTTCTAAAATAACAGTTTAAGTGAATAAAAATTTGGAGTCAAATGAGAAACAATAAAAAGACATACCTTTTGAGGACATCCATAACCTTTTTACTGACTCCGCATTGAGCCCATGTTTTTATTGGCTTTGGACAGCCTTTCCCTTTGGCTTTAATGCCCTCCATTTCAGTTCTGAAAGCTTCCACCTCTTGGGGAGTCATTTTGGCCAACTCTGGAACTTCAATATAGAAGTTCTTTCTGAAGGGCAGGTAAGTGATGTCGTCCTTTGATATAGTCATCAGTTTCTTCTGTTTGGCCCTATTCTGAAGGTTGTCCATAGCATTGGCCAAATCATCATCTTTAGTGCCGTCATCTTCGGAGGAATATTCCAAAGCATCTTGGTTCTGTTCAATTAGTTCTCCTTTGTTTAGTTTGACCACAGTTTTAGCGATTCCCATAACAACTGTCACTTTGTTGTCCTTTTCGTCTTTCTTGACTGTCTTGGATCTGCTCTTCTTTACTTCTTCCTGTATTCCTTTCATATAAGCATCTAATGGGTCGATATCTTCCACTTCTTCAAGAATTTCAGGTTTGACTTCAGGTTTAATCTCGATTTTCACCTCTTTTTCCTTTATCTTAATCTCGAATTTAATGACTTCCTCTTCATTGTCGTCTTCAACTCTCTTAGGCGGCGGCTGATTGATCTGATCTTCTTCTAAGTCATCCATTGGTTGATCGATTTGATTGTCTTCTTCGTCGTCTTCATTCTCATCTTCAAGAGTCCACGACTTTTTCACTTCTTCATTGTTTTCATCGATGATCTCTTCTTTGACACTACTCTCGCCATTATTGGGATTCAATCCCTTTTGCTTTTGGCGCCACTTTTCGACCCTTTCCCTCCTTTCCTGCATAATGACCTCTAATTTCCTCAGCTGTTCGTCTTTATCGAAATTCTCATAATTGGCTTCACCGCCAATGATATCTTCGACTTTGCGTCTGTCCTCACGTTTTCTGTCAGAACGGTCTCTATTTCTGGAACTCCTTTCAGACTTTGAGACTCGACTTTCTCTCGGACTCCGACTTCTCGACCGACGTCTTCGCTGAGGACTTCGAGACCTACTTCTCCGTGGACTGCGTGACCGACTTCTGCGTCTTCTTTCGCGATCCCAACGACCCATCGGCTCAAGAAGTTGTCTTAAATAACCAAAAAGGGGTTAAAAGTCAGATAAATCGATGGACTAAACACCGATTCAATCCCACGTTTAAAGCAAACAAACGATAAAATATGAATTTAATTCAAAAATAACGTAAATGTTATTATAAAAAAAATCGATTCCTGAATCACCACTTTCTAAGTCGATATTCGCGAAACATATCACTAAATCTGCAATTTATCAAGATAATTTATTTTCAAAAATGATTTTAATCTCAACAAATCTCTAGATTATGTTTTGAAATTGACCCATCTCATTGAATTATCATTGAGAGGTGACGTAATTAATCTTTGGTTAAGAAAGTGTCAGAAATGATAATATTATGTAATCATTGTTTATAAACAAATGGTTTTAAATCAAATTCAATGCAATCTTAAGATCGATATTCACTTAATTATGATTACGAAACACAAAACATAATGAATATAATGAAAAGACTGGTTTCGCAGCCGACGCGAGAGGAGAAAGAATTGTCTTCTTCGGAGACATCGCTGGCGTTATCACATCTGAATAAATTGTTTAATGATATCAAATCAAATGCACCACAAATTGGTTCTTCAGCGCAAACAAATGAATTATACGAACTTAAAATTTACAACATTTTACCACTTTTTTGCAAAGTATGTATCGATTGACAGATTCTTTTCAACGGTTCCAACAAAAGACTTACGTATTTACCACTTTGTTTAACAGGTGTTCGGAATGTGTTCTCAATCTACTGGAACTGCTGTCGATATGTTTGATAAGTTCTGTGACTTGACTTCATTCACGCAAATGGTGTCCAGACTGATGGTGGCTGAGATTCGGCGTCGGGCCAGCTCTAAGACCACCGAAAACGCCTCCCAAGCAATAGTCGAGTTCTTAGAGATTCCGTCGACACTGGAATCGCCATCAGATAAGAAAGGATGGGCTCTAATCTCGACACTGAATCTGTTGGTCTGCTCTAATTCTGCGCCATTGATAACAATAATGACATCCAATTCGTTGACATCAACTCTTGTCAAATGTCTTTATCTGTTCTTTGATTTGCCGCCGATCAACGATAATCCGCCGTTAAATGCTGGTCAACCACCAGAAGAGTTATCTCCTATGGAGAGACGTCTTCTTCTTCAGAAAGTGTTTTCCCAACTGTTGACTCGTTTGTGTTCTTCACACTCGGCTTTAGTAGAGTTGACCCGAAAAGACGATTTGGCGCTACTTTTTAATGCAATCACTTCTTGGTGTCCAAAACACAACACTTTGTGGCGCAAAACAGGTTCAGATGTGATCCTAACGATGGCTAAGAATAATAATATAAGCGGCGAATATTTACATCAAAAGGGATGTATTTCCTTATTCGTGGAGAATATGCAAAGAATGTTAGAATTGGGGACAACCGGTACCACAGATATCGTCGAAATGCTGAGCACTTTAACTAACTTCCTGTCGGAAATGGTCTCAATCGGTGGCAATACTTCTTCGGTTAATCTACTTCTGGAAGACTTCAAAAGTGGTTTTGGATATAATTTTTTGATCGACTTTTGTCTTAAATTAGAACAGAATCCGGAGGACTCGGATTCACTCAAAAGACTCGTCTCACTGATAGCACAGTTGACAAAAGTCGGTACACGTGATCTCAAACCCAGACCTCTTTCAGTGAACCAATTGTTCATAATGGAGGACTTCTCAATGCCTAAACCCACCACTAAGAACGCCATTAAGAATTTGAATGCTTTCAATGTTTTACAAACGGTTTGGATGCGGTCCAAAACTCCAGCTCTTCAGGACCTGGTCCTGGACTCTCTACTAATCCTATACCAAGAAGACAATGCTAACTATTTCATTCTGGACTCACAAAATACTTTGAGTCAATTCGCAGAGAAATTGCAGTTAAGGGCAAAAGAAGTGCAGGTAATCAACAATTTTGTGAAAATTCAAAACCATTTTTCAATTTCTATGAATATGTATTAAATGAGGAATTGTTTGCATTAAAGGAAAAGTTCTTCACTCTATTGGAGTTCGTTGTGTATGGCCTGCATTACGTTCCCTGCAAAGAACTGATCAGTGTTTCCATTATCATCAAATCTAAACAGTTAGCCATCGATTAGTTTCTATTTATCTAATTAGTGTTTGTCTTACAGTTCCCTCGAAAGCAGTACAATATGTCTGAACTCTTTGCTATCGATTCTCAAATTCAATGCCATATTTTTGGATGTCTTTCGTGAAGTGGGTTTACTCGACATAATAGCTTCACTTCTTATATATTACTCACAAACGGAAGACACGGAAAATGAAGAGTTTCTCGAATTGATTGCCGACAATGTCTTTCATATGCTTTTGGGTCCAAATAACCAGAACTGTCAACTCTTTAACGAATGCGGAGCCGCCAAACATACGTTCGGATTCCTCTCCAATAATAAGTGTTCTAAACATTTGAGGAAAAAGGCGTTTAATATAATCCAACAGTTGGTTCTGTCCAACAGCGGTGAAGAACATTTGGCCAATTTGTTAGCTATGATGCACAGGGAGTCAGATATCACCACTAATCTGAATCTCAAGTCTTCAATACTCAAGTCTTTGTTAGTGGTGTTGCGAGAAAACCATAGGGTTAGAGCCATATTCAGGAAAGTGGGCGGATTTGTGTACGTTATGTCCGTTTTGGTTCATATGGAGGGTTGTCTCAGTGGTAAGACAGACACTTGGAATGGTGTCGAACCTAAGAAGATATGGAATTTGTTGAGGTTTGATTAGATCCTTTCAAAACTGACAAAATGTTAATCGATAATTGGTTTAGATGTGTATTCGCAGCGCTGACAACAGCCATGCGTTACGAGCCGGCAAACGCACGTTTCTTCGCACAAGAAATATGCGCTTCCAGTCTAACCGATTCTATACGACTTCTCGGATGCTTTTGTAATGAAACGGAATCTTCTGACTCATTGTCATCAGAAGAGATGGATTTCACGAAGATTTTCAACTCTTCTATCAACGATTTGCCGCCAAAGCCTCGAATGAATCGATCAGAATCTGCGTGTCTTCTCATGAGATTACTTTATGACATGACTCTCGATATATCGGATAAGGTTTCCACTGCACAACCCATTACTCAAAAGGCATCGCCAAATGTACAGTCAGCTCCCAGCACAGGTGCAAAAAGGCCTCCCCATTTAATGTTATCGCCATCAGTGATTGATCCGCCACTTATTGTTCACTCATCAGTTCTGATATCAATGTTTCAATTGATTCCTTCAATTCCTGACCAAAATTTGCGAACATATTTGATGGAAGTGTTGCGATCATTGCTGAAGTCTGAGCGCAACCAACAGGTCATGTGTGAAGTCGGACTCATCTCTGAAATATTGATGGATCGGTACAGTGAGGCACTACTCAGTGAAAACCATTCTCTTCATATTTCGGCTCAATATATCATTGAAAGGCTATCCGCACAGCATATCCAACCCAAAGAGCTCAGGTATGAGTAGTCAACTCTGGTGTGAATGAGTTAATTGATTTTCAAATTGATTTTTCAGAACTTTTTTGAGATTAGGCCAACCCCTTAACTGTATTGCGTTCGATGAGCTTAATGGGGGCCGACCTAAAAACCAGAGGAATGGGGGTCCGATCGCTTTGACGCGAATCAAAACCATAGTTAGTATGACTACACCTAAAGACGGAACAGTCCATCACTTACTTCAGCCGCCATTCGTTGAGTTCGATATGAATCAGGAGGGCTTCTCATCTCTGTTTCTGCCATCGATAGCACCCATAAGTCTCAGTGGTAGTACTTCCGGTGCATCTAATCTGTTGACCGGTGCTATTGTGGGAAACTCTGACGTACCGATTAGTGTCAACGGCGGCATCGGAACGGGTGAACGCGCTTTTCCGCCGCAATCGGGTCTGACGTACACCACTTGGGTTTGTGTGGAAAAGTTTTCTTCGTCTTCTAGTGATGAGTCCCATAACGTACGACTACTGACACTCTATAGGGCCACACATTCGGGACAGGAGTTCGCGTGCTTTCAGTTGCAAATCGCTGCGAGAGATAAAGCACTTCTGATATCAACTCAAGAGATCGCAATCTTTGGCGAAACAGAGATCGGTTCCTCTGGTTTTCCACATTCTTTCGATGCGGACCATCACTTGCGGGTCTGGTCACCTGAACTCATACAAGAGGGTCAGTGGCATCACATCTCAGTAGTGCTTAATAGAGCTCTACTCAAGAATTCTACAGTCAGTGTCTTCATTGACGGCCAACTGATAGCTAATCAAAAACTACATTACTTGTCGTCAGTAGTGGGCGGCATATCTGGTATTTCGAACGCTAGTCCACAGTATGTTAACGGGTTTATTGGAACACCTCCTCAATGGCGCAAACAGTCACGGCTAGTGTGGAAGCAGGGTCCCTGTCATCTTTTGGAAGAGCCTCTAAACGCTGCTTTCATTCAATACATAAACTCTTTGGGACCGAACTATATCGGGAGCTTTCAAGGGGTTACTCACATACAGTCTGTTCAACACATTCAGCAACAAATTTCTGAAGACAGAGTCATATTTGGTCTGAACGCAAGAGCGACGTCTGCCATGACTTTGGCAAAGATGAGGAGAGTTTACTCACGTTTCGACTGCAGACAAATATCTAAAATTTTGGGCATTTCCACTCATGAAAACGCCACTCCTATTTATGTTCTGCACAACTCTGCTGGCCATTTATGTGGACCGAGTCGTTCTTTGGGTGGTATTCTCATTGGAAACATTGGCGCCCGTTGCTTTGTACCAAAGCCAGTGGCAGTCACGTGCAGTGATATCGGGGGCGCTACTTTGCTGTTGGGCCTAATCGCTAATTCACAGGACGTCGAGTCTTTGTATGCTTCGGTTAAAGCACTGGTATGTGTTGTCCGGACAAATCGAGAACTCCAGTTAGAAATGGAGAGAATAAATGGATACCAAACTCTCGCAATGCTTTTGAGAAGAAAACGACAGTTCCTTAACTCTCATGTTCTGCATCTGTCATTCAATTTGGTCGGAAGTCTTGATGTCAACCGTTCCAATGATAACATAATGGAAATACAAAGAGTGAGTGCTTTCAAAGACCTGTTGGCCGATCAGTTGGGTCTGTGGGCACAGAATGAGTTATTGAAATCACTTTTGGAGCACTTGAATGAACTGTTGTTAGAATCGAGTCATTCGATTGAAAACAAAGCAAATAATTTGAAAATATTACGCGATATGTGTTTAGTGCCTAAGCTATTGAATCTGACCAGGGAAATACGTCTCAATGACTCCAAAATATTCGCACTTATATTCAATCTGTGCTATCGATTGTTGAACCAAACGCCCCGACACTCAGATCTGCTATATTTCGGACAATTCATCGCTTCTTTACTTCCGATGGGAAGCGAAGACAAATCGGATGACATAATAGAATTGCGAAACTCTTTACTCAAAATAGTTCTTCAACTGATGACCCGTAACTCACAGCCAGCCATAAATCACGCCATTCAGGAAGAGTTGACTCGAATTCTTGGCTTCGATTGGTTCCAACTATTTCTGCAAAACTCTTTACACAAAGAGACGGTTACCATCGGTTTAGTCAATCTAATGGTCGTCATATCCAACCAAACATTGTATACAAAGTTCAAAGAGGGCTCTTCTAATGGCGGATGGCTTAAAGACACAGAGGCTGTGCTGGAGAGCAGATTTGGTGTCCAATTGTTAGGCTTTAATGTCAACACTTCGACTTCGAGTTCAATGCAATCGGTTTTGACGAGTCGTACGACTGGTATGAAAATGATTCGAAACGACTTGCTTTCAATTCATGGCTTTCTTCACTTGAATTGGCTTATGTCGAGTCACGTCCAACAGCCCAAAGTATATCTGGTTCTCTTTCAAGCGCTCTTAGGATACTATCAAAACCTTTCGGCAATGGTATTGGAGTCAATTGAGACGTTCCAACACTTGAGTTTAGATAACTTATGGAATAGTCTTTTCGGCGAATCAAACAAAAGATTCCTTCACTCCGGAGGTCTTTGTTGTCGCGATTTGTCGATAACTATCCTCTCAATGATACACACATTGATTTGGGATATGGAAGACGTCAATAATTTCACAGACTTTCCCACAGTTCTGATACAATTCATTACTTATTTATACCACAATCGTAAAGATTTTCAAACCTTCTGTCAGTCCAACGCTGAGTTCATATCAGCGCTCTGTCAGACACTAATAGCCGACGAATACAATCCAAGCGCTAACAAAGTGTCAGAAGTAAAAGCTTCTGTTCTGACCACTCATTCGGCAAAGAAGCACATAATGGACTTCATTCGACTGATAATAATAAACCTAATCAGTAGTCAACCGAATAACACGATTCGACCCATTCCTATATTTGAACAGTTCTTAGAAGGCTTTTCCAGTTGCAAATTAGCACAGACGGAGCTAATTGCATCACTTCTGGAGCACATGACAAGTCTGACAGAGTTTATGAGCCAACAGTTCGAGTCATCCAATTATGTCCAACAACAGCAACAATTGGCCGCTTCTAATATTGTGGTCTTCATCTCAATAGTTGTCGACAAACTATGGCAGGACTGTTATCTCAGAGACCGCAAAGAAATCCTCGACTGTGAGCTGAAGTTCTTAACGCGACTCAATCTGAGTCCGCCGTCAACACAAAGTACAAAATCGTCCGCAAAGTCTTCCTCTTCTTTATCAGAACTGAATCTGTTATACAAGTCCCTGAACCGAACAGTGCTATATTTGTTGTCCCGTCCACTCGAAACCATATCGGATCGCATATCAACCCTAGAAATCCTTCAACGCATTCACACCAATCGACAACTGATCCTTATTTCTTCGTGTAATACGGATTCAGAGTTTTTCGTTTGTCTCACATATTGTTTGCTTCAACTTATCGATGAGGCAAAGATCAGTCTCTCCTCTAAGTCTCGAACCACTTGGCACGTGGCTGACCTGTCCGGTTCTGCGCCCGATGCAGATGAAGGCGCTCTCCTAATAGCTTCAGTGGCCAGAAAAATATGGGACGAAATATATTTGTCCAAAAGACAAATATTGGAGGAAACCCTTAAAATCAATTTGGCTCCGAATACACCGGCATTCGGATTGACGTCAATTACTCCAGAAATATCATCGTTTAGGGAAATCCTTTACGAACCAACACTCAAAGTATGGGCCAATTATATTGAATATGAACAGCAACGACAGAGAAGACGAGCGACCGGTTCCTCATCTCTTGACTCGCCCTCTGTCTCGAGTCCCACTATGTTTTCCGAAAAGTTGGCGAATATTAACAGATTCAATAACATGGTCTCCAAGTCTGCGGGCGGTTTGGTCTCTAAACTAGTCGGTGGCACAACAGGTGTTGTTAGTGGAGTGGTGTCCACTGCAGTCAGTGTGGGCGCAGCCGCTCGTAAAGAGGCGTTTCGTAATTCATTCACGGATTCTCTCAGCTCAGCAAATACTCAGCCGTGGCTTCTGATGACCAAATCGGAAGTGTTTGAGTGGACAACAATACATCTCTCGATTATCAATGATTTCATAGAATTGCAATTAAAACAAAAGACTCAATCGGACTACCATTTAATGAAATACGTTTACGACGATTGGATTGCTTCCGAATACGAACTGTTGGTCAGAGAGCGCGCCATTTGGGGACCAGACTATGGCTCAAAATGTTTGGATAAATGGAAGTTAGATATGACTGAAGGCCCGCATCGGATGAGAAAGAAGTTGATTCGAAACGACTTGTTTTACATTCACTATCAATACAGACCTGAATACGAACTGATGGACAGTAAAGCCCTGAAATTCAAACTTCCCATTAGTTTAGATTCTAAAGAATATTACAAACGTTTTCGCGCAGAGAATACAAGTCTTTTAGAAAAGGACTATGGTGATCAATGCTTCGATGACGTCTCTGTGTCTCCACTGCCCATCAATACTGAGTCCACCTTTCAAGGCATCAAAACGTCATCTCTTTTGCCATCTAAGTCTTCGTCAGATAACGAGGATCAGGATTTGTCTGATTTGATTCATGAATCACATGACAAAGAGGCCGATACTTCTGGCTTTGTGGACATCAGTACGGAAATGGCGCGACAGGACTCTACTGCCTGTGACCATTTCGAACAGGTAGAGATGCAGACTGTCCTCAGACTCCTGGAAGAGGGCGAACGTATTTCACATATGTTCCGAGTGGCCAGAATACAAGGATTGGACACTTATGAAGGACTGCTTCTGTTCGGAAAGGAACACTTCTACCTCATTGATGGCTTCACTCTACTCAAGACCCGAGAGATACGAGACATCGACTCTTTGCCGGCGAAGTAATTCTCACAAAATTTTATTGAATTAATAACTCATTTGTTTTGTCTGATAGTATGCACGACCCGATAGTTCCGAGTTCTTCGCCGAGAAGTAGTATTTCCGGTGGAAGTAAACGAACGACGAAAAAGACCTGCAGTAAATTCGCGTACGAAGACATCAAAGAAGTCCACAAACGTCGATATCTTTTGCAACCGATTGCTTTGGAAGTGTTTTCACTCGACGGCCGAAATTCACTGATTGTCTTTCCGAGAAAAATACGGAATAAAGTGTATTCCCGTTTCATGTCTGTCGCCACTTATATCACAGACAACGCACAGGACTCACTTATGGGACAGAAAAGGAACGCCAACGTAGAGACGGCTGGCATTCTCAGCAATCTTATAGGAGAGACATCAGTGACACAGAGATGGGTCGTAAGTATAGAATTATCAGTCATTGAATGCATTCTTTGATTTCGTTTATTTGTGTCCAAAAGAGGGGCGAAATTTCCAATTTTCAGTATTTAATGAATTTGAATACATTGGCCGGTCGTTCCTATAATGACTTAATGCAATACCCGGTGTTTCCATGGATTGTCGCCGATTATACCAGTCCTGAGTTGGATTTCTCAGATCCGTCAACATTCAGAGATCTCTCGCGACCGATGGGCGCCCAGACATACGACCGATTAGATCAGTTTAAGAAGCGGTTCAATGAATGGGATGCCGACTCAGACATCAGAGGGGTATACAGATTGACATCTCATTCAATCATCAATTAATTGATATAAATTTATTGTGAAGGGCGATGACCTAATCCAAGGCCCCTATCATTACGGAACTTTCTATTCCAGTGCAATGATTGTCGCTTCTTATTTGGTTCGTATGGAACCATTCACTCAGCACTTCCTTCGACTACAGGGCGGACATTTTGATTTAGCTGACCGTATGTTCCACTCGATTGGCGACGCCTGGACTTCAGCCTCAAAGCATAATATGGCGGATCTCAAAGAACTTATACCAGAGTTCTTTTATTTACCCGAGTTTTTACTCAATTCCAATCGATTTGAGTTAGGAATAAAACAGAGTGGTGTCCAACTCGATGATGTCGTACTCCCGCCCTGGGCTAAGGGTTAGCAAACATTTACTTTGATTTTAATTATTTATTAATTAAATTATTTGAATATTTGTTCAGATGATACGCGAGAATTCATTCGACTCCATAGGGCGGCCCTCGAATGTGATTACGTGTCCGCACATCTTCACGAATGGATTGATCTTATCTTCGGATACAAACAACACGGTTTGTATATTCGGATCATTTAATCCATTCTAAAACTATGTTTAATGACAGGTCCGGCTGCTGTCGAAGCCGTAAACGTATTTCATCACCTGTTCTATGAGGGGAATGTCGACATCTATACGATTGACGATCCTCTCAAAAAGAACGCCACAATTGGTTTCATCAATAATTTCGGACAAATACCGAAACAATTGTTCAAAAAACCACATCCGGCGAAGAAAGTATTTAGTCAGACGTCAACGGCTCCGTTGACACCAATACTGCCAGCGGTTGGTCTGAATTCAGTACTTATGAGTAGTTCGGGTGCAGACAAAGTATTTATTCATCATTTGGATAATTTGAGACCATCTCTGCATCCAATTAAAGAACTTCGCGGAGCAGTCGGTCAGATAATACAACAGGAGAAGACATTACTGGCTGTCGAACAGAACAAAGTTCTGATTCCTCCCCAATTCAACCGCTACATCGCGTGGGGGTTCGCTGACCACAGCATACGTATTGGTCCGTATGAGTCGGATAGAGCTCTATTCATTTGGGAGAGTCTTTTATTACCCCCGAACGGCGAAATTCTTTGCGCAACTGTTCCTAACCCAAGAATTATCGTAACTGCGGGAACCAATTCAGTGATATCCGTTTGGAAAATTAAAGGCAAACTTCAACAGTTGTCGCTCATACAGAACCTGTACGGACATACAGAACCTATCACATGTTTGACCTCATCGGCTGCGTATGGAATTGTTGTCAGCGGTTCCAGAGATAAGACGTGTATTATTTGGGATTTGAATCGTTTGATTTTCGTCCGACAATTGGGTCAGTCTTTGAAATTCAATTGATTTCAATCAATGTTCTTATAATTTGTTTTCAATATTAAGGCGGTGGTCATAATCTATTCCATACGGCGCCGATCGCCGCCATCTCTATCAACGACTTGAGCGGAGATATCGCTACCTGTGCTGCGAATTGGCTCTTCATTTGGTCAATCAATGGAGATCTGATTGCAAGTGTTAATACACTTAACGTTTCGTCTTCGAATCAATCCCTGTCCACAAACCAAGTCTTATGTGTGGCGTTCTCCACATATAACGAATGGGATGCGGCAAATGTCGTAATGACCGGTTCTTCTGATGGTGTCGTCAAAATGTGGTCCATTGAATACATTCAGGTCCCGATCGATGACGACGACAAGTCTGAGCGCTCGTCAAACACCAGCATATCTTCAACGCCTACAGAAATCTGCCGAAACGACACTTCACTCTCTCTTCCGGTGTCCAAAGACGAAATAGTTCGCCGGTTGTCCATCGCTTCGGCCACCGCTGAGAGCAATAAAGGCGACGATGAAGAATCGACTGAAGGAAACTCTTCTCCCGATGACAAAGATAATGAATGGGATCTCTTACCATCAATGGAGGCAACGGATGAGTTGTCTGCTCTCACGATCTCACACTCAAAATCTGCGGCCATATTCCTAACACCAGTTACCAAAGAGTCTCATTCTGAGCACAGGTCGCGAAAAACTATTACCATGCCAAAGACTCCGACAATTGGTTCGAACCCATCGATTCTGGACGTCCCCAAAATCCGAACTTCAAAGTCCGACACTTCACTCTTCGATTCATTCATTATTGTTAACGAAAACGACTGCAATCGGAAGCGAACTCTTTCTACTGCTGTCCTCAAACCGGGTCATAAATGGATCCCACAATTGGTGTTCCGCTCGAAGCTGACAATGCATACGGCGTTTGAAAGGAATGACAACACAGAACCGGCTGCCATCACAGCGCTGGCCATTTCTAAAGACAACAGAACTGTGTTCGTCGGCGATGCCAGAGGGCGGATCTTTTCTTGGTCTGTCAGCGAAGGGCGAGGAATGAGTGACCACTGGATTAAAGACGATTTGGTTGAGAGCTGTACTAATTGTGGCCTAAAATTCACATTTTCTGAGCGAAGACATCACTGCAGGAATTGCGGACATGTCTTCTGTTCCAAGTATTCTATTCTCTGAGTTCTTCTGAATAAATATCT
>JAQFXL010000820.1:0-16180 GCA_034693445.1 Edwardzetes edwardsi | reverse complement strand
GGTTGATTCAAATGGTCGTTGACTGTATATCGGAAATAAGATCACTTTTACAGTCGTTAAAAGATGCTTTTGAGCCCTTTCCGAAATTACTTTGACCACATCAGTGCCATTCCAACAATACTTCAGCCGTTTTGATGATAACTTCAGGCAACGATTGCTTACATGTGTGATGTAAACAATAGAAGCATTCAATCTGTACGAAGGTTTATAAACAATCACTGCCTGAAGTGAATGAACTGAATACCTAAACGGTTGAAGTATTGTTGGAATCGCACTGATGTGGCTGAGGTTATTTTGGAAAGGGCCCAAAAGCATTCTTCAACGACTGTAAAAAAGGTGTTTTAAACCGAATAAAGTTAATTAACAATAAATTGACGTCAATTCAAACTCAATTTGTCCCGAAAATTTGGTCAGCCTCTTAACTCCTCCCCTTGACCAAAACCCCTTCTCATGACCACCTTTAAGGAACTTGGTCAATGCTGTTCAAAAGACAGGCTTAACTGCCATAAGAATCAAATGATTCTAAAAACAGGTGTTAGAAAATATCTATATTTACAACGAGTCCACTGGAAGTGCTGGAGAACGAGAAGAAAAGTCCGGCCAATTCAGCCGCATATGAGTACTCATTGATACTGTCCCGGAAGAGCCGAGTGAACAGATAGGTTGCGTTCGCGTGAAATGGATCGGCATATGCTAAAGGACTAGACATAGATCAGGTAATAATTAATAAAGGATTTAGTTTTGATTTGATTGAATACTTAGTCAATTCAAAGCCATAATAGACTTTAGGCTTCAAGTACTGGTTGTCCTGTAAATACCAAATGCGTGAAAAATTGGTATTTCTTATCATTTGAGGCAATTTTTCGGTGTTTTCTTCACGTTTTGTCAAATCCAGATTTGAAGGAATAAAGTCATTGACCGGTGGAAGGGATAGGTTTTGCTCATTAAAACCACAATTAGTCCACAAATCAATTTTTTGTTGTGATATGTCTTCCAATTTGTATTGAGTTCCGTACCATTTCTCAGTGGAGTCGGTCTTTCCGACGAACTTTTTGCCAACAATAGCCACTCGTATCCGATTCGGAGTCATTAAATCCAATACTTCGCTAATGAGCTCAGGTCTGAATTCTTCCAACAGATAACCGGCACTCAAAGACTCATTTAATGGGAAGTCCTGACAATAAATGTAAAAATAAATTCTCTTTCATTAAAACTGCGGTTAAATTCAATACATGAAGAACTGAAGCCAAGTCTCGGACATAATTAATGGGTCTTTCCTTGTCTTTAAATTGGAATTTGATTTGTTTGAGACGTCTCTCCTCGTCATAAATCCACTGTTTTGGTCCCTCTTTCTGTTAAGTAAATTATTTGAGAAAAAGTCAAACAAATATATCGTTTACTTTAAGCAAATTTATGTATTGAAAGATTAGAGCAATTATATCATCGGTCCGTTCGATGCCTTCAGGGGTCAAATCGACGCTGACATTGAAAAAGCCGAAACCTTTCGCTCCTCTTCTGTCATAAGCATTGAGAACAGTGCACAGTCCACGTGACTTGAGCTCTGATAACAAACTACCAGGTCCTTCGTGTCCAATTAGATGTGCGATATAATGACCCGGCTTTTAATCAAAACAATGAGTCATTTATAGAAATTTGGGTTAAAATAAAAAAAAACCTGTGATTTATAAAAAGGGGTCAAATCCGGAATCGGGAACGTTATGCCCAAACTTCTTGAGTCTCTGATCGGAACAATTAACGCCTCTTTTCGAAGAAAGTCATTAGTGAAGGGATGTGACGTCCATTCGGGTG
The DNA here is from genome assembly GCA_034693445.1 of Edwardzetes edwardsi. Classification (NCBI taxonomy): domain Eukaryota; kingdom Metazoa; phylum Arthropoda; class Arachnida; order Sarcoptiformes; family Ceratozetidae; genus Edwardzetes; species Edwardzetes edwardsi. Next base: position 14,371 of record JAQFXL010000820.1, on the reverse strand, counting down.
CCGTCACATTCTTGTTCTTGATCTCAGAAAATAAAGGGATAACCAATTCCATCAACTCTTCGATCGTTTCTTTATTTAGAAAACAATATCAGAATCGAGTGATCAATAAATGAGATAACCTTTTCCTAAGACAACTAAAGACATAATGTTTGCCGAATACCACTTCTTATGAAAGTCTAGCAAAGCCTGTCTGACATCGATTCCCTTTTTCAGTGGTCTATCTTTCAGTGTTTCGATATTTCCTAAAACGGAAACCATTGATAAAAGCGATGGAAACAAAATCGAAGGAAAACCTGTTCCGAATTTGTTGTAGTCGTGTTTGGGGTCCGACAGAGTTTTCTCGAGCTGTGAGAGTCGCCACCCGTCGTCATCAATATTTCTCTCGTGTTCTGAGTTAACTGCATTTATTTCGCGATCGGTGGCGCTCTCAGTTAGGAGGGGGTCCACAAAAAATTGGGAGAATCTGCCGATTGTTCACACGATTGATAAAATTTAAAGCAACTAAAAGTGCAAGGGATGTGCCAGACCTGTCCAGAGCGCCGTTGAGAAAACCTGGCGCCACATCAAAATAAAAGTTGGTGTGAGTTCCACTCGTGAAGGCGTTGGAAGTGCCGCCATTTCGGGACAGATATTTACTGTAATCATTCTCTTCCGGATACTAATGGTTCACAATTAGTGTCATTCAATCAAATAAGACATTAATCAAAAGCCTCAACCTTTTTGGTACCCAAAAAGAGCATATGTTCGAGGAAATGTGCCAATCCCTGCACTTCTCGAGGGTCACTCATAAAGCCAACGTTGACATCAAGAGCTGCCGCACTTTTATCAGTTTCGGGATCACTGATGAGTAAGACTTTGAGGCCATTGTCTAATATGAATGCCTTATAGTCTCGTTTGTCTCCAATCGACTTAATTATGTTTTCATAGCTTTGATTAATTGAATTGAAGTTCAATTCATTGTCTTTCAATCGCGTCATTCCGTTATAATAATTACGGGTTTGTCTGAAATATCATTGAAATTAGTTTTAGATTCAATTTCTCTCAATTCATACCGAAATTTATATGTTTTCCGAACGAAAATCTGTCGATAATCTGATTTAAAACTACTTTTTGTTAAATTAATCAGTTTTTTGGTCAAAAACATGTGATTTTTGCCGATCGGGTCTCAAATCTCTCTCTTATTTATTTGGACTCAAATGACGACCGCTTTTGTAATTAATAAAAATTATGTCATTAACTAAAAATTTCATACAATTATTAAATCCATCAAAAGTGACCCAGGTTACAAACTGCTCAAATATCCTAGCTTTAAATTGAAGGCCGAAAAGAAAGTCCTTCAGTAAAAAAAGAACACAGTATTCAATGGAGTGGGATATGTGTGCAGCGAACAGAATATTATTGTCATATCATATGATCTGATGAGTGATTCACATAAACAATGTTTGTTTACATCGATAACGGATTCAGAGTTTCTGAAATACTGTTAAGTTTACCATAACTTCTGTATTGAGTTGCAAACAGATCTCAAAAGTTTGTCTTAAACTACAAATCTATTCATAATTGATATCATTTTTATTTCATCTGATATCACGTTCTTCGAAATTATCGGTCAATTTTCAATTTATTCAAAAACTAAAATGTTCAGATTTGCAATAGACCGAGGTGGAACATTCACGGATGGCAAGTACATATTTTTTAGTTTTTTCTCCCGTTGACCTAGATGCAAATATATATAGAAATTGTTTTTTTTTAAATTTTAATCTCAAGACGAGTTTAAAACTTTATCAATAAAAGTGCCATAAAAATGGCCGTACTATCAGTCATATCATATGACTCATATGACTCATATGACTAGAATTTATCATTTATTCAGTAGATGCCGGAACATCGAGAAATAGACATTCACCTTAATTAGCAAGCTTATCGATAAAATCTTCAATTCAAATTTTGCATAATGATCTTGAATAAAGTGTACTGCTCAAATTTATTACATTGAACATTGCATTTCATCACTAGTGTGATACTAAGATTCGTACCAAACTTTAACTTACTTCTAATCACTTGGCTTTTTATCCTCTCATCAATTCCTTTAAAATGAAATAGATGTTGTTAATTGGTGTGGCTAGCTAGTTCGAGTTAGACTTATAAATTGATATATTTGCCTAGATTATTTATCCAAATATTCTAATTTAAAACTTACTGCAAACCCGAATACTTTTTGATGAAAAGAATCTGAAATTATTTTACAATTTTGTGGTAAACTGTTTACTCCTTCATCTAAACTATTAGTTAATTCATCAAGTTGAGAATTTTTGAATTAGTTAATCCATTATCCTATCTAAATTTTTGTTCAGCTCGAAGATCTACATCGAAATTGTATTTCTTTTCTAATTTTACCTGGAGAAAGCTTAGATTCAATCAGAATATGTGTTTACAAAATTTTGCCTTGATCCTCTCCAACACTTACAGTTAAATATTGTCCTTTTTTTATAATGATGGTATTTTGAAACTTCAAAATGTTTTTGGTTTGAACTAGGTAACTTTTTATTTCACTATTCGATAGCTTTTTTGACATCGAAAGGAGGGACACCTCATTCCCATCGATCCTAAATGGGATCACATTTTCTTATATATTGACGCAAATAACGAAAAAAATTTGTTGATTTAATTTTCAATTAATTAAAACTTATGTCCAATAGTTTTGGCCATTTGTCCGAACGGAACAATTCGAGTAATGAAACTGTTGAGTGTAAATCCCGATAACTATAATGACGCCCCTCTCGAGGCTATTACTCGAGTGATCAGATCAGAGTTGGGCGATAAATTTGACCTCAAATCTAAAATAGACTCGAGTCTTATTGATTGGATCCGAATGGGAACAACAGTAGCCACCAATGCTCTCCTCGAACGCAAAGGAGAACCAATAGCTTTGGTTGTGACTAAAGGTTTCGCTGATATCTTGGAGATAGGAAATCAATCGCGAAGTGATATCTTTGAGTTGAATATCAAAAGTCCGCAGGTTTTATACCAAGAAGTAATTGAGGTGGAAGAAAGGGTTGTACTCAAGCAAGATTCGTGTCAAATCGATTCTCATTTGGGCTATCGAGTGGTCACCGGTACTACTGGTGACCAATTGGAGATATGGCAACCCATTGATACCAATAAACTCAGACAAAGTTTGCAAAATGTGTTCGACAAAGGGATCAGAAGTCTGGCGGTAGTTCTGCTCCATTCTTACACTTTTCCAGAACACGAAGAATTAGTCGAAGAAGTGGCTGAAGATATCGGATTCACTCAAATAACTTTGTCATCACATGTGATGCCAATGATTAAAATCGTTTCCAGAGGTTTGTAAATGTTATCATTTGGAGACATTTTTTAGAAATCAATGGTTTTGAGACAATAGGACAGACTTCTTGTGCAGACGCTTATCTCACGCCTCATATTCAGCGATATATTCAGGGATTCGCTTCGGGTTTCAATCGAGGTTTAAATGATTTGAATATTCTATTTATGCAATCGGACGGTGGGTTGACTCCAGTTCACAAATTCAGTGGTTGTCGCTCCATATTGAGTGGTCCGGCGGGTGGTGTCGTTGGCTATTCATATACTACTCGCTTAGATTTAAATGATGGCAAACCACTAATTGGTTTCGATATGGGCGGCACCTCCACGGATGTCAGCCGTTTTAGCGATAGTCTAGAACATACTTTCGAGACGACTACCGCCGGCATTACTATTCAAACCCCTCAATTGGGTATTACCTTGCTCATTATTACTACAATTATCAAATAATAGTTAGCTTTCTTTCTACTATTTATCACTTGAGTTATATCATCAATGATGAAGAGTAGGGGACAGACAGACAAATCACACAAAACTGTTGAAAATTATATGTTATGCGCAAATCTATTCAATGCAAACTTTGTCAATTTTATTTATAGAAGCAAGGTTGTAAAGGCAAGTAAAAAAAGGAATTTACCAAATCAAGCACTCAAATTTAAAAACTTATAATATACCATGATAGATTTTGCAGCTTAAAGTGTAATTGTTTGGCGATAACATAAAATGCTGTGTTTAAGAAATTCATATAACGATGAGTTTAATTTCAAACAGATATTCAAACCGTCGCCGCCGGCGGGGGATCTAAACTCCATTTTCGAGTAAATCACTGATTATTTTCATTTCTTGCAATTTATTCAATTTTTGGCTTAAAGTCTGGCCTTTTTGTCGTCGGGCCAGAGAGCGCTGCTGCATATCCGGGACCCGTTTGCTATCGGAATAATGGCTTCTTGACTGTGACGGATGCAAATTTATGTTTGGGTCGAATTCTTCCCAATTATTTCCCTAAGATATTTGGCCCAAATAAGGACCAACCCTTAGATAAGGAATCGACTGACAAAGCATTCATTCGACTGACAGAAGAAATCAATGAATTCATACAAAATAGTGATTCCTATGAAAAGAAAAGACTTACAGTACAAGAAGTAGCCATGGGTTTCATCAGAGTTGCAAATGAATCCATGTGTCGTCCCATACGCTCCATTACTCAAGGAAAGGGCTATGACACTTCTAACCATTATCTGTGCTGTTTTGGTGGTGCCGGTCAGTAAACTCTTTTCATTTATTTGTATTGTATTTCAACGAATTTGCGAATAATAAATGACCGCAAGATTGGGGTCGACAGAGAAGTTCACAAATATATAATCTATTTCTATATTCAATTCAAATACATAGGAGGACAACACGCCTGTGCTATTGCTCGGTCACTGGGTATGTCAAAGGTGTTTGTCCACAAATATGCGGGTAATTTATCAGCCTATGGGATGGCTTTGGCTGATGTCGTTCACGAAGAAACGATTCCAACAAATTATTACTACAATAACACATATTTCTGTCGCATCGATGAAAGAATCAAACAATTGGTCGACAAATGTGTGACTGAATTGAAAAAACAGGGCTTCAAAGGAGTGGACATAAGTTGTGAAATATATTTGAATATGAGATATGAAAAAACCGATTTCGCGTTAATGACTCGAACGGAAACTCTGTCTAAAGATTTTCAAACATTCTGTACTGAAGACAATTACAAGAAATCGTTTCTCCAATTATACCAAAGACAGTTTGGGTTCACAATACCTGAGCGTAATATTTTAGTCGATGACATACGGGTTCGAGGCGTCGGCTCTTTCAGTGAATTAAAAAAATTGGATCAAAAGTGTGATAAAATTGAAACAAATCCTAAAATAGAGGAAAGACTCGATTGTTATTTTGATGGCTCCGGTCCTTTAGAAACCTCCGTATTTTTGATGCAAAATTTAGGATATGGTCATCAGATAGAGGGACCGGCGATAATAATCGATCCGAACTTCACAGTATTGGTCGAACCTCTTTGTAAGGCTGTGATCACTCAAAGAGGAAATATAGTCATAAAAATTGACAAAAGTGATGATAATAGGGTCGGCGCTAATTTAGATGCCATTCAACTCTCGATATTTTCTCATCGGTTTATGAGTATCGCTGAACAGATGGGTCGAGTTCTTCAGCGCACTTCTATTTCGACTAATATTAAAGAAAGACTCGATTTTTCGTGTGCTTTGTTTGGCCCGGATGGAGGTCTAGTCTCTAATGCCCCTCATATTCCGGTCCATTTGGGATCAATGGGCAAAGCAGTCGAATTTCAATTACAATACTTGAAAACCGATTTAAGTGCCGGCGATGTTCTCCTCACTAATCATCCGACAGCCGGCGGTCAGTACTTAATTATAAGATACTCGAAGTTTTCATTTTTACTTACTCTTCAGGCAGTCATTTACCGGATCTGACAGTCATTACTCCTGTATTTTATCCGAAACAACTAAATCCAATATTTTTTGTGGCCAATCGGGGCCATCACGCAGACATTGGGGGTCTCACACCGGGTATATGTTTTTGTCATCTATTGAGTCATAACTAACAGTCCAATAAATGATAGGTTCAATGCCTGCATTTTCAACCAACTTATGTCAAGAGGGGGCAGCCATCAAGTCTTTAAAGTTAGTGAGAGGCGGCGTTTTTCAAGAAAAAGCAGTCACAGAGTTATTGATGTCACCTTCAAAACATCGAGGATGTAGTGGCACCAGGACTTTGAGTGATAATTTAAGTGATTTGAGAGCACAGGTGGCTGCAAATCAAAAAGGAATAGGTCTCGTAACTGAACTCATAGATCATTATGGTCTGGATGTGGTTCAGGCGTATATGAAATATATTCAAAGTAATGCTGATTTGGCCGTTCGAGAGATGCTTAAGAAAATGGCCAAATCTGTCGGTAGTCTGAAATTGTTTGCCGCCGACTATATGGACGGCGGAACCAAAATTCAGTTAACTATTGATATCAATGAAAGTACCGGAAGTGCTATATTTGACTTCAGTGGAACAGGCGAAGAGGTGTACGGTAACTGTAATGCCCCCAAAGCTGTAACTCTGTCTGCAATCATATATTGTTTGCGATGTCTTGTGGGGCACGACATGCCTCTAAACCAGGGATGTCTAACTCCTATCGATGTTATAATTCCTGATAATTGCATTCTCTCGCCATCAGAAGAGGCGGCTGTTGTCGGCGGCAATGTTTTGACTTCTCAAAGAGTGACAGACGTTATCCTCAAAGCTTTTGGTGTATGCGCGGCATCGCAGGGATGTATGAATAATATTACTTTTGGTGACGACACTCATGGATATTATGAAACCGTTGCCGGCGGTGCAGGTATTCTACTTTACAACATAAGCAAAATACTTGGTATGATCTGATCTAGCCAAATCTTACATCTTTTCCATTCGGTTATTAGGCGCGACCTCAACTTGTGATGGCAGGAGTGGTGTTCACACGCATATGACTAATACAAGAATCACTGACATAGAGATTATCGAAAAGCGTTATCCGGTTATTGTCCAAAAATTCACATTAAATCCAAACTCAGGAGGAAAAGGAAGATTCAATGGCGGGAATGGTGTCATTCGAGAACTAATGTTTCGCAAAAATCTCATACTTTCTGTGCTGACAGAGAGACGAGTATTCTCTCCCTATGGGATGAATGGTTAGCCTTTATATCATACTTTCCAATAATCTAATTATACTTAATATCTGTGCAATTGATTTATAAAATTGTTTTATTAGGAGGAGAGTCGGGAAAGAGGGGTAAAAACATTCTTAAATTCAAAAGCAGTCGTACAGTAGATCTCAGCTCTAAAAACTCTATTGAAGTCAATGCCGGTGATATTTTTCACATGGAAACTCCTGGAGGAGGTGGTTATGGTACAGCACCTCAGTCTATTTAAACAACAAAAATTGGGGACTCTTTTGAGCTGAATGACCTTGTTTATTCACAATCTTGTTTTCTTCCATTTTTAAAAATAAACAAATTTTTACAGTTTTTTAACAATAAGTGCTTTACTTTTTCATTGGATTATTGTCTGCACTTCCGTTAAATAGACTTAAAAGATCCCGCATTACATTCTTTTCAAATGTTATGAACAAGTTTAACCCGTCAATTGAGCAAGTCAAAATGATTGCCAATTTTCAATTTGTTTGATTAAACCCAAACATGTGATTAGACAGCAAAGAGTCGAAAAAAGCTCAAAAAATTGAGTTAAGAATTATAGACATTATATGCAATACAATAAACTTTGTTTAGCTTTTGATCTATTGGTTGACCTTTCACTGGATGAGCACAAACTATAAGAGTGAGCTGGGTAAATTTTTACACAAATATCTTGAAGATACACTGTTTCCGTGAGTAAACTAAACTGATTTAAGGAAAAATTTGATGGTTGGTTCTTAACCTTGTTCCTTTTAATGTATATTCAAGCGATGCAATCATTTTCTTCCGATAATTTTCTCCATTTTTCTCTATTGTCGAGACATCCGGTATAGAGGGGTGTCAGCGCTGGAAAGCTATCACTCAGGACCTGTTCAAGGAATATGTTCGAGGAATATATCTATTTTATCTTTTATTTTTAGGTTTAACCAAACAATAATTGCTTACCTTGTAAATTGGAAGACAGATGAGATCGATGAAAGCCACCTGCCTGTTCAATTTAAATACACAGTCGTTCAATGTTTCAAAATTCAGGACAATAATGTCCATAAGCAATTAAATTGATCAAGTCAAAATGAAGCCTTACATTGATGGCAATTCATTTTTTCTGGTGCGGTCCATCAGAGCGCTTGGCATTTGATTGAGTTTTTTCCTTTCTAGATCACCTTGCTCAAAAAACTCACTGGCTACCATTTCAGCGACTCTTTTCTGTGTGGGCCACGGCTTAAAAGTAGCGCTTATATCACAGGCTGTCATCAAAATAGCTCTCAATAAGTCTTTTTTATGGCATTGATTCCAATGTTTTTCTCCATTTTTAACCAATTCTTCGAATAAACTCTTTTTTCTTTTAATTGAAATTTTTAATTAAAATTAATATTAATGACAATTAAAGGCTTAAAACTGACTGAAAATATTGGTCTAAGTCTGTCGAAAGAATGGAGGATTCGATTATATGAATCACTTGTTTATAATCTTCAGGTGATAGCGATTGAAAGATATTATTCCCCTTTTAGTGTGAATCCGATTAATTTCAACACTCTATTCAAAAGTGACGCAAATGTTACCTCAGTATTGAGAATAAGAATACAATGATTGAAGTGATGGTTTTCCATAATACTTGTCCCATAAAGTGTGGCCAAAGCTGACCCGACCCTTAAATGTAGAAGTTAATATATCAAAACTCATTGACTTCAATAAATAGCTATTAATTGATATCAATAACACTATAATTCCAGTTTTAAGAGAACTCTGTTAATACTCTGCTTCGCTAATAAAAGAGCTTAAAGTGATTCCCAGATCAGGTTAACAATCAAAATCAACTATAATTTTTTAAATTTTTGTATTTTGAGAGAGGGATGGGTTTTATAACTTCTGAAACTGATGAACAGTTGGCCGCCAATCAAACAGAAATCAATCGAAACCGAAACACCGACAGACGCAACGCTTTCCACTCGAATCCACCCGTCAGATGTAATGGAGAATCAGATGAAGACACCGAATCCAAAATTAGATCGAAGCCTTCTCGACAGGAAAATTAAGAGCAGAGAGCGTTCGCATCGCTTTATCCGTTTCCGTCAGTCACTCGCAACGCTTCGAACGCAACGCATGTTTTCGCAACCAATTAAAAGCGTTTATTATAACCGATAAAAGCGTTTAGAAATCGTTAGCGAAAACATGCGTTGCGTTCTAAGCGTTGCGAGTGACTGACGGAAACGGATAGAGCGATGAGAGCGCACTCTGCTCTTAATTCAAACTTTTTGCACAACAATGATGGGGGAGTTGACAGACACTAGTCTTACTATATATCGCAGTTATAGAGTATGTGCATCGATAGTATGTCAATTGATGTGTGGGAATCGAAAAGTGTGGAAATTGCACCCGACATCTCTTAAGCTAATTGATCTTTCATACAATTTCTTAAGTGAAAGCAATTGAATGACCTTACTTTGTTTGGAATGAGTTATTGGTTCCCCTGTGATCCAGATCATGACAAAGTGATGCCACGATTAGTCCCAATATATCATTTTCACTCATGAGTTGGACTAAATTGCCCTTCTGCAAATCAAATATTGTTTCAATTTATTATAGCTTCGGTTTTAAGACAACATAAGGAACTATAGTTGAGCACAAATTGTTGCAAAATCAGTCAAACAGTCCAGAGTGGTGATATGAACATGGAAAATTTGAGAACTGGTTACGATTAGTACAATTTTGTTCTGTTACTGCCTACCCCTCGAGCCAACAAAAGAGTTTAATATTACGTCAATAGACAGATACTAGACCTGTAGAGGTACTTATATACCCAGTGCTGGAGAAAGTTTTCAACAGACCCAGATCTGATTTAACCTTAGAACTACCAGCTCGGAGTTTCACTCCCGAAGCGGTAAAAAATGGTCAATTATAACCAAACGCCAATGAATTGACCACTGATCTTTTTTGACTTTTATTCTTTATTAATGCTATAGATAAAAAAAACTTAAAAATATCAAATAAACTGCCCTTGTTATAATTAATCACATATGTGAGGTCATGTCATGAAAATTTGAAGCAAAACTTATGTAAACAAACAAATATATGTGAAAATGAAGTCTATTGATGAAGACATTGCTTTGGCTTCTGATGAATAAACATTAATGATAAAGGTCAAAGGTCATTGGTTTTTTATTATATGATATATTTACTATAATTATTCTACAAAATATCATATTTTAGTTTTTAATTTCCTTATTAATTATCATTTAAATATGACCTGGAGTGTTACTCCCAGATGGTAGTTCTCGTATAATTTTATTGTTGGTACAATCGAATGCCTCTATAATGAACACCCTATATAATGAACTTTCCCTTATAACGAACAACTTCTAGATTCCGAATCCACTTCAATAGACATAAATATTCAAAATGATCCCTTATATTAAATATTTGTTTCCTCTATAATGAGCGCTATGTTTAGACCACTCTAATAGAAAACTGTATCAAAACTACTCCTCTATACTGAACAATAAATTTGACAAAACTGTGAAACAAAATTCATAGAAAACTAACTCAAAATTCACTCAAATCTCTAAAACAGTGTAAAATAACCAATTATTTAGAATAAATAGCAGTATTTGATGTAAAAATCTAAATATAATGTGATTTAAATAATAAACCTTTGATTTGAATATGTTTTCAATACACTGTCCTTTAAAACGAACATTCCTCTATAATCAACAAATTGTTCAAACCAATCGGGTTCATTATAGAGGCATTCGACTGTAGTTCTAGTGTTAACGGACTCTATGCGCGACTGACTTCAATATGACTTCAATTACATAAATCAATACAACATTTAAATGCAATACATTGAAGGAAATGAGAGTTTTAGGGCTTTTCAGACTTTGTAATAACTCAGTCGTGATAGTCATTAAATAAGATTTTTGAGAATTAGTATCTAGGACAAATCACCGAATGAGTAGAATTGAATTACCGTTAGTATTGCGAACATAGTTTGTGTTACATTCAAAGCGTGTCTCCAATTATGATATTTAACCTGAAATGAGAGACCATTCGTTGAAAATGATATAACAATTGATTAGTGTATTAGTGTATTACCGGTCTATAGTTTTTCTTTACACTTAGAACCCAACGACAAAGAACCTACAAATAAATTGGCGAAATATCCTTTAAAAATGTATATTACTTATGAAAATCCGACTCCAATGCCTACTTGATATGGAATCTTAAAGATATTAATTAAATCGAGTTCCAGAAACATCCGAAGAGTGGCCAAACAGGTATCCATTTCGCTTAAATCAAAATCAGAGAATTCAAAACTTGCTAGCTCATAAATATTGGTCTCAGGAATCGTCGAATTCTTGAATTATTGAAATTAAAATGTTTTGAACCTTCAAATCAATTAAATGTGTGCTTAAAATACCACAAGTTTTGTCGTTTCCTCAACAGAGGCGGAGGCGTGATATGAGAGTACTTCGAGCGCTACTTTTTGTTTGGCCGTTAGTTTAACTGCTCTTTCATATACCAAACAATTATGAATTCCCAAACCACAGAATATTGAAAACGCCTGTAATTATATGCATTTGTGTTCAACCAAAAACATTTTGAATTAACTAGTCAATATTAATTCTTGGTTGAAATCGCTCAAATAATTTTGATATTACTTCAAGAGTTGAAATGTCGACGTCATTGAATTGATTGCCCCCTTCTTTGACTAACTGTGAAATTCCAATCACTTTCGACACGTTATTAAAGATGGGAATCGAAAGAACCCAATCCTTTTGGCTTATTGTTCCCGAATTGTTCGCATTCTGTGAGGCATTCATTGGATTATTTGAAATCCACACTTATAACGAACACTCACTGAAGAATTGATTAGTTTTGCTCGATCATCAAAATCACCAGATTCTTGATTGCATTTATATGTCTATTTGAACAGTGATATTACAATTATAAGAAATACCTTAATATGAAGTGACATGAGACTACCTGTCCGTCTGTAACCACTTGCCGGGCAAATTGAATATGAGAAGAATCTATTGATTTCAAGTCTCTGAAAACAATATTTAATTAATCAATAAAATAGAAACGTTTTAAATGATAACAGACTTACGATATCTTTATTATGTCATTACTTCCAATCTTAAGCTCGAAAATTGAAGAAAAGATTTCCTGTAATATAATATAATATTAATATAAAGTAGTATTCATAGCAAATATCATTTAATTATATAACAAATAAATGAACTCACCTTAGATCTTGAAAGTTTTCGTGAAATTGATGTCGTTTTGTTGACGTCTTGTTTTATCATTTCATTATATTCTTCCTTCAATTAGTGGCACAATATTTTTAGGAAATAAAAAGATAAACAAGGTCAAATTATTGCTGATCAGAATCATGTCAAAAATTCTAAGAGGAAATTATTGAGTTATTAAGTTTTCTATTAATTTCTCAAATTGAGCTAAAGATTTGGGAATTTTGATTTGATTGCCTAAAGCGCTGATTTGATACATACAGTAGTATAAGAATCAATACCTGAAACTGTTGTTCTTCGATATCGACTAAATATACCCTACACTTATCGCTTTGAAGTAGTCCCTGAGCTTTCATCATGATTTTTTTAATCAGTTTATCCAAAGTTGAAGTCTCTTCGAAAATTGACCTTGCTAAACTTAAAAGAAGCTTGAATAAAATAAAAAACGAATATATAAGGACTTTTCATAATTTATTGTCTGAGTTCGCAATTAACAGTTATTACCGTATTCCCGCGTAATAGACGACATGTCGGTCAAAAAAAGAGGGAAAAACAAAATTTTATAAATTGTAAAAATGTTTTTGATTACAAATATTTTTGTTTCAGAAGATTAAGTAAAATGTATTTCAAGCCATAATACTGAGAGATTCAGATATAAGTATCAACGATTAGAATGTCATTGAATGGCATTATTTCTGAATAAAATATTTTTACAATATATTAAAAATTTGTATTTTTTATCACTCATTTTTATACACCCATGTAGACATCATAAAGCATTTTTTAAGAAAATGGCCAACCTCAGCTATGTCGACATGTCGTTTATTGCGCGGGAATACGGTAATTGAAATCAAATCTCATTTAAATTTTTTAGCCTCAATCCACTAACGCCGAACACAGGATTTGGGTAAGGTCATAATGTCCCCTAGATTGAAAGGCCATTTGATCCCAAACGCGCTCTTTTTCAGTAGTTTAGCCACTTTTGCGTGATTTGAAGCAATTTTTGGCCGCCATATTGGAAAATATTGTCACAATGTCTGAAATTTTACCCTGGCTTATTGGCCCGTTTGAGGCATTAGTCTTTAGTGATGCCCGACGGGGGTATAGCCCAAACACCTCCCATTTTCGGGTACCCCTAGTTTTTTTTCGAAAATTAGACCCCCTCCCCTTCCCAGTCCCGGACTACGGATGGATACTAGGTCTGTGGACGTTTTAAAAATTTCTGCCACCCCCCCCCCTTTCAAGTTGGAAAAAGTACGACATGGAGGTATAACAAGGGTTGAAGTCAATCTGATAGAACTCCATTAACCCCTTTATATATCATAGCTTAAAAAATCGATTGAGTTCTCATACCCGCCGATAAATTTCACCTAACCCTATACCCCATCTTATCGCTCTATAATCGAGTTTAATCGAAGAATCCATATACTCCACACCTTCGGTTAATGGAGTGAAAATGGGAGATGACATTCTAATTTTGGCTTACCCCTATCCCCCCTGAAAAAATTTGTCGGTACCCCCCCCCCTGAGGTCGGGTACCTTGGGCATCACTGGTCTTCAATCAAGGCAATAATCTTTTCGGAAAATGGTGATTAGCTTTCTTATACACAGAATAAATAATTTAATATTTGCTAAAAATTTTGATTTAAATTCTGAACAATATTGTCAATTGAATTCATTAATATGAAATATTGCATTTAAAATTACCTGGTTTCTTTTGTACTCAAAGACCGACATTTCGAACAGTTGAGCGTTTTGTAAACCAATTCCACAAAATGTTAAATATTTTTTGAAAACCTTTAAATATATTTGAATTTTATTAAAACAATTTTCAGCGCAATCTTTGCTTTAAAATCAATTTCGAGAGTCTATTAGTTTTTCTTCTCTTCTCTAAAGGAATAAATTTTTCAAATTTATTTAATAATTAATTTTTTTCGGAGAAATATTTCTAGAATATTTCAATAATAGTAATACAGTCAAAACTCGTTATAACGAACCCGCTTAAGACGAATCTCCCGATAGAACGAACAAGCTGAAAGAAATGGT
>JAQFXL010000819.1:0-16182 GCA_034693445.1 Edwardzetes edwardsi | reverse complement strand
AATAGTTTCGGTCAAATGTTTTCTTTGAGTCAATTGTCTATAAAAATGCATTTCGTTATTGAATTGATTTTAGTTGTCATTACAATTACTAATTTGAGCAAGGCTCAAAATCGTGATTGTTTTGATGAATATAATGAATGTCGCAACACGTATATAGTGATCTCAATCAAATATTTGCAATGTTCTAAGGACTGCAGATCGTGTTTAGATGAGCAAAACCAAAAAGTGAGCTTTCTTAAAAAAAGATGTGTTCTGATCAAGATAAACTATCTATTCTCGATTTTCTAATAAGGTAGTTCTCATTTTAAATTACCAGGTTAAACATGACAATCCGACATCAGATGGAACCCCGAACTCTGATCTCATCACTGGAATGAATCCGAAAAAAGAAAAGAAGAAGAATTACAATAAAGTTGATGGTATAGTCTTCGAAGAATGGCATCTCTTTATTGCAATATTAATAGCAATGATTGCAACGGTTGTAATGGTTTATATTTTCACCGTTTATGATATTGACCAAGTTGATCAGAACCATATTCATCCAATTGCTGAAGAGTGTGAGTTACTCGCTGTCAACAGTCTTCCAGTGGAAGCAACTCTACCGCAAAATCTTGAGTCTGAGAGAGGACTGGAATCACTGCCTTTTATGACTCCACGCGAGAAAGTCACAGAATGGCTCCAAAAGACTGCTCAGCCGCCGTATATCCAAGGCAATTAAAATTAAAATTAATAACATCTACTGATTTGTGCCTTGCTAGATAATCCTAGTTAAATATTCAGATACTTTATTAGCATCACAACTATTAATCAATTCAAACAATAAAGTACTTATTTTCGCAATGGTTTTACTCACAAATCATTATCACAATTGTGATCAAAATTATGACAAACGCGAAGATATTGCGGTAATTTCCGCAATAATATAGACCAGTTCTGCTTAATTAGTCCTAAAATTAAACCTGCTCAATTAGCCACAAAATTAGTGCCAGTTTTGGGCATTTTCTACGCGCAACACCCCCCTTCTTCCCATATATATAGATGAGGTCTTTCCACTTTTAAACCATTTCGACCGCAAGAAAGTGGAGATAAAGTACTTTTGGATTCTGGGAATCATGGTTCTTTCATAATTTTCTTACATTTATTGTAAAATATTTTATTTGTTAAAAACCTATGAATTCATTCAAAAGAGCAATAAATCAAATGTTTTCTCATAATTATTGAGTTAGTAATCAATGAGATAAACATTAGTTAAGTTAAGACAGCATTTAATCAAAAGAGTGACAGACTTTCAGTCTCTCGACTCTATCGCTATAACCAGTAGTTTGTAATAAGCGCTGAATTTCCAGCAATGAGTGAAAATTGAGAAAAACACGATATCCTTGAAAACCAATTTTCCGACAAATACTGGTGTTTTTGAAGGTCTTTCTCGACAGACAACGTGTTGCTGTCATTCACACAATCGACTCATTTGCTGTTCACTAACTCAACCATAAAAAGCGTTAACCGAACGGTTAGTTTCATTAAAAAGTTTATGTAATTTCAGTCTAGTGTTACATAAAACAGAATATCGAGTTTATAAACCCATTCCTACAGTCATTTTTAAACAACTATTCAATTTTGAACTAGACAAGATGTCAGCTCAGCCCAAAGTGATCAACTTTTCACCAGGACCAGCTAAATTGCCGCAAGAAGTATGTTCTTATTTTTGAGCATGATACTTTTTTTCTCAAGAACATGTTTTAAACTTAGAACTATTCTTAGATACTGAAGAAGGCTCAGGAAGAACTCATATACTATGGCAACACTGGTATCAGTGTTATGGGTATGTATTAACTAGTAATTAATAACTGAATTAAAACCAAGGGTGAAATAAGAGACTGTTTTTCACAAAATATTTGAAAATATCGCAAACAAGTTTACAAAACTATTTTTATTACATCCCCGGTAAACAACCTTGAACATTTTATCAGAATAATCAACTGCAGAATATAAAAGACATTGTGAGAAGAGCTAGTTTGCTGAACCCATACCTAAACAGGTTTTCCCAAAAAAAAATTCAAATTTGTTTAAAAATCTAAAAAAATTATAAAATTGATAACTGTTTTAAAGTTAACCGAAATTTAAATTGAAAATTGACCCATCAATTAGTTAAGACACTGTTTAACTTGAGGTGTACTTGATAATCTTGTAAAATTGGAAAATTCTACTCAAGAGTTCATTTCCATTGAGTTATAAAATTGGCATAAAATTGATTCGTTATCTTATTTGTTCACTCAATTCACTTGTTATTTAATTTCTAATCTAATCTATCAAAATTCACTTTCAATAGAGATGAGTCACAGATCAGCTGAATTTGAAGCCATAGTAAAGAAAGTGCAAGATCTTTTACGAGAACTCATGTAAGAAATCAAACAACAAATTCATTGCAAAATTCAAACAAAACACATATTTTTCACAAATACTTATCAAACAATTTATAACTTTAGGGGTATTCCCGACAACTATAGCGTACTATTAATGCACGGCTCGGGTACGGGTCAGTTCGCAGCTCTACCATTGAATATGGTGTCACAGTTGAAGGACGGGTCAGTTGCCGACTACATAATAACTGGCGCCTGGAGTGACAAAGCGGCCAAAGAGGCGCAAAAGTATATGAATGTCAATAAAGTTAACCCAAAGGTAGATAAACACACGGAAGTGCCCGATAAGAGTCTGTGGAAACTGGACTCAAGTGCCAAATACCTGTTCTATACGGACAACGAGACTATTCATGGCATTGAATACCCATCAGTACCCGAGTCACTGCCCGAAGTGCCCCTGGTTTGCGATATGACTTCTAATTTCCTGACCCGTCCGATAGACGTGAAAAAGTACGGCGCTGTTGTTGCCGGCACTCAGAAAAACTGCGGAATCGCAGGACTAGCGGTAGTTGTCGTTAGAAAGGATCTGATTGGAAAGGCTATGGATGTCTGTCCATCGATTCTCAACTACAAGATTATGGATGACAACAACTCTTTATATAACACACCTCCTGTTTATCCGTGAGTTTTATTTAAAATTTCAAAAGGCTTTACAGAAATAAATGGGAATTCATATCAGTATTTATATGTGCGGACTATATCTGCAATGGATTAAAGACAAAGGAGGTCTTCAAGAGATGTCTAAACTCTGTGACCAGAAATCAAAGCTCATCTACGATGTGATCGACAATTCAAACGGCTTTTACTACTCACCCATTAAACCCAATTCTCGCAGTCGAGTCAACATTCCTTTCAGAGTTGGCGGAAACACCGGAGACGCAGAGCTCGAGAAGAAGTTCTTAGAAGAGGCAAAGGCCCGAAATATGATCCAGCTGAAAGGTCATCGTTCAGTGGGCGGAATGAGAGCCTCCCTCTTCAACGCCATGACAGTAGAAGAGACACAGACTTTGAAACAATTTATGATTGAATTCCAAAAAGCGAACCAAAAAATAGTTCAAAATATTTGAAGTCATTTCACACATAATATAAAACTTCAAAATTGATAAACAATTAAATCATTTCTTTATTCAATTAAATCAATTGAACCGAAGTTTTGTTATACGTTTTCAACGAAATGTTTGTCTCGAATACACTTTTGATACAATTTTTTAATCAAAAACATTTTCAGAGCCATTGACTGAAAAAATAAATTTCTTATAATTCTTATTAAGGAGTCGTTTGTTGTCTTAATTCGCGAAAAACATCACAAAAAATCTCTATTGAATCGAAAATTCAATTTTAATAATAAATTCATTCAATTGTCTGAACGATTGCACACTTTTTTGCTGATATTTTCGATTAAAACCCCATTATTTTTATAAAACAAATGTTTTCTTAACAATAATTTTAAACAAATTAAAAAAAATGGCGACGAATTCAGACATAATTCAGAGTAGAGTTCAATAAATAAGAGTTGTCTCAAAAAAAAGTATCTTTCAATTCACTCATTCAACTAATAAAAGGGCGAAAACACGGAAATCCTCGAAACTATGAATTTCTCAGAACTACTGATTTGATGTCAATTTCAAAATACAACTAATAATCAGTTAATCTCTTGAAAAGAGTCAAGAATTCGGAAAATTCATATCAAACTAAACATTGAATAATAGAATAGAAGTGAAAAACAAAACTATTATTCAAAATAATAGTCAAAAATAGGGAAAAATTTGGATTAAAATAAAAAAAAGTCTATTAAAGCAATTGATTTCAAAATGATTCCGAGTGAATGAGTGGTCACTCGTACTGAGCAATCAATACCATCATAAAGACACCGACTAAGAGGGCCAACACTTCTTTGAGGGACTGCCAAAAGCTGGTCTTTTCTAACAGTTCCGGAATCACAGATACGGTGGCGATATATATAAAGCCTCCGGCGGTAAATGGAAGGATCCACGAGGAGGCCGACTCACCCAACCCAGTGGCGAACAAACTGATAGCTGTGCCGGTGAGTGCACCGATAGCTGTGATCAACTGGAGTTGCATTGCTTTCCTTCGACTACAACCGGACTGAATAAGAATAGCGAAGTCTCCGATTTCATGCGGAACTTCGTGCAGAAGAATGGTTATTGTGGTCACTATTCCAATGTTTCTTCCGGCCAGATATGAAGCGCCGATCGCTAGACCATCGGTCAGATTGTGTGTGAAATCTGCGGCCAAATTCAGATAACCGGCGACTTTGATCTCATTGACTATTGACCACAAAAAGACAAATTTAGTTGAATTTCAAATATATCTAACTTTTGGTTTAATACCCGGCTGTTTTTCACCAGATTTTTCACCAGAATCACTGGATGTGCTCTCATTTTCACCCGATTTTTGCGATAATTGATCATCACTTTCATCTATTTCAGTGTCGGAATCGCTTCTGTTCTTGTCTTCAGAACCAGAGTTTGGTTTTTCTTTTTTCACAATCCGATGAGCCTTTTGGTTGGTTTCACTCTTATGGCTGTGCGTTGAATGGCTGTGACTGTGTCCGTGACCTTTGTTTATAATCCTAACAAACTTCTCGACCATTAAAAACACTATAATTCCGGCCAAAACCCAGAGTCCGACAGACATGTCGTGAACGTGAGGTTCGCCGTCGATGGGGTGCTCTGAATGAGAGTGCGAATGACTGTGAGAATGGCTGTGCGTTTGGCTATCAGATTGACTGGTCTGTGCCATCAACGCGTGTGGTATTAAATGAAGGAAAGCGTCGCCCAACAGACCGCCCGATGCAAAACTTAACAACACTTTAAGCAACGGCTCGTATTCGGGAGAGTTGTCCAGAGGTATGAAAAATAGGATAACATATGGCGCTAATGATATTAGAAAAGTAGAGCCCATAGCCGTCAACCATACAGAGGACGCGTCACCGGCTTTTGGGTGGACCGGCTCATGAGTGTGGGCACCGGCAGCGTCGCTATGGAAGGGACAGCCGCCGCCAGCTTTCGGCTTAGGACTGTCCTGATTTGGAGGCTGATCCGGGATCTTCTGGCCTACATTGGCCTCCTTGCTGTATTTGAAAGACGGCTTTTCTTCGACGTGTTCGTGTGAATGTCCATGATTGTGTGAATGGCTGTGCTGTTCACTAATGATTGCACAGCACATCAACACTGCAATCAACACAATGGCCGATAATTTCTCCATATTTTTCTTTATTATCAGTTAATTGCAATCAAAAACCAAATCATAAGAAAACAAATGTTTTGAAAACAAACTCAAAGAAAAAATTTTTCGACACTTTTTGTAATTTATTTGAAGCGATTAGAAACTGACAAATATTTTGATGACAACTAGCAAAAAGTCTATAAACAAATGGATTTAATGCCTAAAAAATTATGCCTAAATGTTAATCGGTTAATGTTTTAATAATATTTTAAAATGAGCTTTGAATTCAAAAACACTTGTTTTATGATTTTTAATAAAAACTTGTTTTCATTATATAAGTGACGTTCATATCGTTAGTACACGTGTTTTAGTGTACACTTTCCAGTATAGTTTTGTAGATATTATTCGATGAAAAACACGTGAATTGTGAACAAAATATTTTATTGAGTGTTAGGTTTAGTAAAAATACAAATGGTAGAGAAAACAGTATAAAATCAATGGAAATACGGAATAATTTTTGCTATAGTTTTGTATCCATTCATATCATGACATTGTATTATTCAAAAGCAACGTTACAGATAGGGAGAAATCAACTTGATCAATTTGGACAAACTAGAGTAGGTATTGGTTAAATAAAACAGATCAATTTGTTCTAATACTAAATTATTCAAAACATGCTAGAGTTATTTTTAACCAATTTCCTTTTGAATAAAGAAAATTTGCTAAAAAGGGTAACTTTTAGCTCAACTATTCGAACGTCTTATATGAACGCTAACGAGCTGTCACTCAAAAGAGTGTTCCCCTAAACCTATCGAATGGTTGATTCCAATGATATTACAATCAGTGGTCATATTTCAAGACTATTGTCAGCAATGGGTGTGAAAAGTGTTCTCTCATTGAACTCAGCGTTAAATACGAATCACATCGAGAAGTGTCTCAAACACTGATTGAATGAATGAAATGCCATTCAATTGAACGCAAAACACAAAACTCTGATTTGATTTCATTCAACGAAACAGTGTTTTACTCAACAATTAAATGTCCGACAAATACAACATAAGAGTTGCTGTCAAAGCAATTGACTGATAATTCATTTTTTTTTATTAAAATGAGTTTTAATTCAAAGCAAAAACGTCTGAAAACTATAGGAATGCGATTGAAATCTAAACAAACAGTTGTTTAGTGTTTTTACGTTGAGTTCAATATTTGAGTGAAATTTTTGTTTATTTTTTGTTTTGTTGTCCCAAATGTTTGACAATTATTAGTGAAAAATATGTTTTTATCGTTTTGTTTAGTTATCTAATTATTAGTGAATTTTTAATTAAATATTAGTTTTGTTTTGTTTTAATAGTATTTTATTTATAAATATTTCAATAAACACGTGATTTGTAACTAAAATTACCAGCAATTCAATTGAAATTCAATCTCGACTACAATGGGATCTCGAATAAGGTATCGATTTCTTTATCAAAGCTTTTCTGACATATTTTTATGCAGTTTTTCATTCAACTAATGAATTGATTATTGAAATTGACTTTTGTTTTGATTTAATTCGTCTATTCATCCAATTATAGGACAAACAGCGATATTAACCGTATATTCGAATGTTATCTGGAAATAGGACTGCCCTCCAGTCCCACCGATTCGCCATTTATTCTCCAGAAATATCCGGATAACTATTCCTCACCAGAGATACTGAAATCTGTGCCACAATTCGCATATCCCTGCGCTTACACTGTGTGAGCATTTAATCAATATATTTATCAAATTTCCAAAATTCAAGTCATTTTTTGGTCTTATCTTTCATTTTTTACTCAGTTTTGAGTCTTTCAGTCATTTGTCGCCAATTTATTGCAATTCTTAAGACGTTTTTCTCTTTGTTTTTGTTTAAACGCTTTTCTCATAAAACACTCGAACTTTGAATTTATTTACTTTTCGCTCAAAAAATCAAATCTTTTCTCAACTTTTCTTCCAATTCAAGCAATGGTTTTATGTCTGTTAAAGACGTGACATAACTCTCATGGGTTTGAAATTACATTTCCTCCACTTCTGAAGAGTAAACCCAAATCTTATTCTATTAAGACATCATATTTTCGGTTAAGACTCGGATCAGATTTCTTACATTTTTGTGCTGAGGTTTCACTCAAAAAGAGTCTATTTTTAGTCAAAATATAATTTTCATTGAATTGAAACTCAGAATAAATTCATTTTTTCCCATTGAATGACATAATCTCTGTTTTCCTTCAATTAAATCACATTTTGTTTAATAAATTTTCATAATTTCAGCGATTTTTCAAATAATATCTTTTGATTTGATTTATATTTGAGTTCAAAACTTATCACTTCTTTCAAAGAGTTTTATTGTTTTTTTTCGAAAACACTTTTTTCCTCAAATCTCTTATCAAAAGTCTTATTCAATAAATATTTGAATAAATTTTCGCAAATTTGAGGTCAGATTAGATATAAAACTAATTTAATTTAATTGAAAGATAAATATAAAAACAGTTAACTCTCTTATGAAGTGATTTAATACTAATTTGCGGACATTTTCCTCCAAATTAGCGAAACTGTTACTCATTTTTCGTTTGTATTGACAAATATCGACTCGAAGTGGACGTTCGGCTTCTGCCGGAACGCGCCCAACAGCCAGACCTGTCTTGTGATGCTATCATACCTTCCCTGGCACTCGACTTTCTTTAGAATTCTCAATCACTGCGCGGAAATGACTAATAGTGTCGTCAAAGTGAGTACTTTCCTCTCAATTCTTGAGGAAAATATTGTTTTAATCAAATCAATTGTATTTCTAATGAGATTTGAGTTTTCATTTTGAGTACGGCTTTCCTCTAAAATTGAAAATCAATATTTGAATTAATTTTTGAGTTTAAAATACAGTTATTATCACATTATGGATGAGTTAGTACTCAATCTGTTGTGTAATGAGTGCTGTTTTGTTTCACTGACTTTTTAATCTGATTTCAAGTCATATATATACCCGTTATATATATATATTTCATTCGTTCTTGAATTTGATGTTTTAATTAGATATTAGCTATAATTCTGTTACTAATGATGTCATCTGACCTCAAATTAAAACTTTTTTGGTTTTAATATATTCTTAACACAAAAATTTGGACAAAATTCCTGTTTATCTCTGATCTAAAAACACGAGAAAATTGGTTTTTAATTAAACTTTCAATTCATTAAATGAATGCATTTTTAGTCTAATTTCTTATTTAATGATTACTTAATCTAATTATCAATTCATTGCTTTATTGACATAATTTGATATAAATGTTCCAATATTTTAATCACAGATTTCCTGTGAAATTCCCTTCCGTTAGGATTAACTCAATATTTCCCACTCCTTTGCATTTGTTTTCAAATAAAGTCATTTTTCCTATAAAAGCAACTTTTTATGACATTTAAAACTTGTATAAATTTAAACTATTCTTTCAAAAGAGAAATTGTATTCAAGTTTTCCCTTTTTCCTCGAAATTCGTATCGAATTTCCCTTTTTTCCTCAATGGGATTAAATTAATGCAAATTTAAAAGCTTTGCAATCAATTCCAAACTCATAAATGTCTTTTTCCAATGGTTTCCAACTGGGAACTCAATGTCAATGTCATAAACGATGAAGAATTCAATTAAATGGGAACAATGGGAATGAGAATAGTTTACAATCAAAAGTATAATTAATTTCTGCAATTATTTAGCTTTCATTGTATTTTTCAAATCTCATTATAAATCAATTTCTGAATACATTTTCTTCGCATCGAAATTAAGTCACGAATCGTAACAAATAATTGAATATTTGATTGTCTTTTAATGTCCTCAAAAATAACAGTCATTTTTGTATTTTTAGGCGAAATTCGTGTTTAAATTTTTGGAATCGATTTATAGCTCAGAATTGCCTCAACCGGGCCTTCAACTCAATGTCACGTATTGTACGGACGATAAAGTATACGAGTTTAGTGCTGTCTGTCCCGATCACCATAAGTTGCCATCCATTCCTCAGGATGTAAGACATCTTCAGATAGTTTTTAACCGATATTTGAATATTTCGACTCATTTTTTGGGGTTATTTTCAGAGAAATTTGACCGAATATTTCAATGCAATCGACGCGACGAATATGATTGTGATCTTCGCTAATATGTTGAATGAAAGGAGAATTATCATGACTTCCAAGAAGTTGAGTCGACTGTCCGCTTGTGTACAGGCGGCCAATTCGCTCATTTATCCTATGCATTGGCAGCACATCTTCATTCCTGTATTACCCAATCATCTGATCGACTATCTGTCCGCTCCGATGCCGTTCCTAATAGGAGTTCCGTCGGGAATCATGAATGTGAGCTCACTTTGAATGTCAAACAATTGATTCTTTCCTTTCTTCCCATGTTTTCAATGTTTTGTGGAAATTATTTTTGAAATTCTAACTCAAATGGCATTCAAAGACTGGATTTCCTTTGAATTCAATTCCAGTTAAATATTAGATATGATTAGAATTATCACAATTTGATAACTTTTTTGTGTTTTACTCATTTTATTCGAAGTTTTTTTTTGCAATTCATTGTTTCGTTAGATTTTTATCAGTTTATCCGAAAATCCTTTTCAATGTTATCTTTGATCTAATATTTGATTAACTCTTTTCCAATATTTTTCGATTCGTTTGAGTTTTTGTCATAATTTTCAAAATCAAATCTTAAGTCAATTTATGTAAACTTTTTATCAGTTTTGACGATAAGATGGACTTAATTTCAGTTAGTATTATGAAAATCAGTTATTTTCTTAGAAGTCATTCAACCAAAACCTTTCAAACAACAAACCTTTGCTTTCAAACCCTTTTTTATCGATTTTTCAATTCTAAACTCAATTGTTTTTATGTCTTAAAATTGAGGCTAAATTTAGACATTTCTTAATTACATTGTTTTCTATGTTTTGATTGGACAGAGAGTCAAACGGCCAGAATTGGGTGATATTGTAGTTCTGGACTGCGATGAGAACAAAATAGAGTCGCCCTTCGATGACGTCCAGATGTTGCCCACAGACATAGTATGGCTTAACTTTAATCTATTCAATCATTTAATCCATTGTCTCGTCTTTAGGTCCATAGTCTAAAGAAGAGTCTCCGTAACCCTATGTCAATGTTAGGTGACTCAGTCGCCCGTTCCTTTCTGAGAGCCCTGGTGGCGCTAATTGGTGGCTATCGGGACGCGCTTCGGTTCACTCCGGGCCAGAAGATTAGTTTCAATTACGACGCGTTTGTGTCTTCGCGTACGCCATCAGTGCAAACATTCCTCGAGAAGATGCTTCAGTTGCAGATATTTAGACAATTCATCGAAGGGAGGCTCGAAATGCTCAACAATGGGGAGGGCTTTAGTGATGAGTTCGAATTCGAGCTCAACATGTATGAGGACAAGACTACTCATCGGCTCAAAACTCAGTACAGGGAATGGTTGGGTGCTATGAGGAAAGAGGGCGGCGCTCTTATGAAGAGCGTTAACCCGGCGATGAGGTCGGCCTTCAGGAGTGTTAAGGATAAGGGAAGACAGGCTTTCAAACAAGTGAAGACCAAAATGCAAAACAATGAGAAGACTTATAGTTATTCCAATAATACTCAGATATCGGCGGACTATAAGACGCACAAGCCTTCCAGCGCTCCCTCCAGTCCTACTCTCGCACACAAAGGGTCCAGTATTAAGAAGAGTATCAGCGGTAATGTCATCGGAAAGACAGACAAAACTGTTACTTATGTTCGACAGAGAAGTAAAAACACTGAAACTAATGATAAAAGTCGACTCCAGAATGGGTTCATGAAATCCCTTTCGGTGAATAGCGGTCTGTCGGTTATCCCTTCGGGTCAGTCTTCCTCTAATCGATTGGCACCGGAAGCCTCTCCAGAAGTGTCTGACGTCGATTCGGAGCACTCGCATGAAATGCTGACATTCGATAGAATAGAAATCGATTTAATGGGAGATCTGAAGGAATTCCTACACAAGAAGTCTTCCGGTGACGACTCATCCAATAGTTATAAATCAAACAACAGTCAGAACAGTCTGTCCTCAAACTCTACTCAATCAAATGCAATCAATTTGATCGCAAAACCTATTCCTCCGCCAAGAAGTCACATAAACCGTAAGACTATTCCCGGTTTTATCGATGGAACTAATGGTACACAAGAGGTGGCGCTCATCGAGTTGGACACTCCTCCCGACGATGAGTCACAAGAGGACAGCAGTAGTGTTATATTCGACCCATTATTCCAACCGAAGCCAAACGAATCACAACCGAAGTCTTCGAATGTTTTCAATTCAATGATTAAAACAGATTTAAATTCATTGCGAATCAGTTTAACGCCATTAACCTCATCGACAAACTCGTTATCACCAGTGGTTCCAAATGCAGTCAACCCTTTCCTTTCTTTTGACAATCAGACTAATAGTGGTTTTGGTAGCCAACAGTCAGTGGCGTCAGTGAGGGCTGAGTCCAACACTAACGCCACAAACAGTGCCTTAACTCAGACTACAGGCAATAGACAAACGACACATCCATTGCATGATATGCTTAACTGGTCGTCCTCTCAGATTACACCAAAGCCTAAACTATTGCCAAAACCCCTAATAATGCCATCACTTTCTGCACAGACACTGGTCTCCAATAGTACTGCAAATAATCCCTTTAAAACATCCAACTCATGGCAAAGCTTCGATTGATAGGCCGGTGCTTCGAAGGATAGCCACTTGAGTTCTGTTCGGACCCACTTCGGACTCAAAAACACTTTTAATGGATGTGTGGACAGAGTTATCGGTTTTGAGCCCTTCTTATGAACAGAACTTTACTTCAAACTAATGAACAAACCATTGAAATGAATATTCAAATCGATTATAACTTTCGTTATAATAATCTTAATCTCAAATTCATTACAATTTAAACGAATAATAAATAAAATTATATTTAAAGTTAAAACTATTAAAACATTTATTAATATTTATTAAAGAAATAGGTTTTTATTTTTCGCTGTAAATCGTGTTTTAATCTGAAAATTAATAAATAAATATTTATTTCAAATTTAAATCATTTTTGCCCTTATTTTTAGTTAAAAGTAATTAAAACCATTTATTGAATTAATTAATGTTTTTTCTCAAAGTTTTCAAATGATGTAAGAAATTGAGGTAAAAGTGATGTAAAAGTAATGCCATCTATTGTTATATATATAAGAGAGAGAGAGAGAGAGAGCTATTAGTTCCCTGGCAAGTTTTGCATAAAAAAGAGTTAAACTCTAGTAACTGTCGATTGATTGACAAATTCCTTTCTGGCAGTGGTTCCCATTCCCGTCTTTTCTTAACAATCAATGGACAATCAGAATTTTGGTGGTCAGCAGTCAGTGGCGGCAGTGGACTGAGTCCTGACTGACTTATCACTGACGACAAGCAGCGAACAAACCCCTAAACATTCAACGATATGATCAACTGGTCGTTCACTCAAATTACACCCAAAGCCCTAATCTATTTGGGAAACCACTACCAGTGCAGATACATTGCTATTCGATATTTAAATTAATAATCTGTTGAAGACATCGAACTGATGGCAACTCTTCTAACCGATCGACCGGTACTTCAAATGTTTACATTTAAATCTCTAATATCTCAAACATTTTCAAAACAATTTTATAGTCTGTGGACAGAAATATCGACTTTTAAGACTAGTTTTCAACCATTTATTGCTATTCTATTGAACAGAACTATTTGCACAAAATTACATTTTAAATCAGTGATGTGCAAGGTGCATTTGAATATTCACATGGTTTTATTTTACTCAACTTCTAGGTTAATTCTTCATAAGAAAGGAGATCCAGGAATAGACAATGAGACCAATAAAGAAATTTTGATTAACTTTAAGATATTCTTTGATTTTCTCATCAGTATGTGGCCAACCCTTGACCTTGTCAAGTCTAATACCTTGCGCATTCTGGTTTCAAAAGTATAATCTATTGAATAAATTGTTAGCTAAGAATCCAAATATCAAAATCATTAATCTGTTGAATGAATGACAAGACTTAGAAAATCATATTTAGGCTCAAAAATAACAAAATAAGTAAAACATAAATAAAAAGTAGTTTTAAACTCAAATTCTTAATAAAAATGTAACAAAAAATTGTAAGAAATTCTGTTTAGAAATGAGTTATATTTGCGATCAAATGTTTGAATTATATTAATATTTATTACGAAATATAACTGATTTGAAGTCATTTTATCTCTTTTTTAAAGAGCTTGGGTTATGTCAAGTCCTGTCTTAGAGCTCAGTCGGCTTTTTAGCTCAAGTTCACTGTTCACCAGAATTCTTTTTGAGGCTTTCCTCTCAATGTTCTCAAGTGTTGGTCCTCAGCACAAATTCCGTTAAGAGGGAGTTTAAGCCTAAACTAGCTAGTTACTAAATTGCAAACAATTCCAATTTCAATGCCAACAACAATGGATATTTTCAAAACTATAAAAACAATGGAAAATATAAAATTTTAATATTTTCTACACATAAGCATTATATTGTACCTTGCTTATATTTCATGAAAATAAAATGTAAAAATTTTTCTCAACAATTAATTGTAAAGTCTTGTAAAGAGTCGAAAACAGATCCGAATCACAGCACAGGAATGGCGTACAACAACTCGTGGGAGAAACTCGAAGGGATCCGAAACAGAGTTCAATTGGAACAATGGTTCGGTGAATTGGGCCATCCTTTCACGCAGTACCCACCACATGGTTACAATGAAGCTAGGTTACTGAGTGCGCTGCGAAATATTGCTTTTACTGTCCAAACATGGAAGGATCGACTAGAGTTACATAAACAGCCACTTTGGCCTACATTCAGCCAGCATATCATGGATACGCTGGCCCCTGGTTTCGATTGGGGTCAGAATACGGACTTTCTCATCAGAATTAAAGACATATACGATGCCGGCCTTCGAGACGATTACTTTACTTTTGGACGTTTGCGAAGCTTTTTGAATGAAACTGTGGTTGAATTGGCTCCTACTCTGTCCCAGGAGTACCAGGATATTCAGGGCTACCAGGAGTCTAATGGGTCTCAGCATATGCGCAATATGTCTGTTAGAGAAGCCCAGAACATTGCACTCGATACCAAGAAAGCGCTTGATTATATCATTTTCATACTGAGCAGGGCCAAAATCATCTCAGAAAGTTTCAACGAAATTGCTGACCTCGAACATGAGCAAAATGATGATGATTTTCAAGTGACCGAGTGAAATCCTATTGATTCAATAAAATAAGTGCCACCTTAATCTTTCTAGATTCTAGAATTTTGCAATTAGCAAAAGTGAAAGTTACCTGCAATCTAATTGAAGAGAATAGGACGATAAATTATTTTTGATTAGCAAGCTAGTTTATGCTAATAGAAAAAAAAACTATAAAAAATTCTGCTTAAGATTAGAGTTATATTTGCGATCAAATGTTTGAATTATATTAATATTTATTACAAAATATAACTGATTTGAAGTCATTTCATCTCTTTTTTAAAAAGCTTGGGTTATGTCAAGTCCTGTCTTAGAGCTCTGGTTCACTGTTAACCAGACTTTTTCGAGACTTTCCATTCAATATTCTGTGTTTGTCTCAACATAGAGTCCGTTAATAAGAGAGAGAGAGAGAGAGAGAGAGAGAGAGAGAGAGAGAGAGAGAGAGAGAGAGAGCTGGCTTTTTAGCACTTCTTCGGAGCGGTTCAGCCGTCTAGAACTATCTAGTTACAATATTACAAACATTTGCAGTTTATAAAGTCAGCAATTTTTCTAAACGACCATGATATTCTCCGAAACACCGATAAAATAGAAATTTTGTCGACATTCAAAAACAGATCAGAACCATAGATGAGCCGCAATAATAAGACTTTAAAGGTTAGACTCCATCAATCTTGAGGCTGTTCTCCCTGGAGGACCAATATATACCTTATTTATATGTGGGGTCATTGGTGTGACAAAAAGCGTCCTCAGTAAGGCATTACCAGGTGGACTCTTCTCTAGCACTAACCAGACTCGACGCTGCTTACATGTGTAATGTAGTGCTGCGTTAGCCGGTTGCGCAACCATCCCCCCCCCCCCAATTTTATTCACCAAGCTAATTAGTAATTACTAGTATTATAATAGCCTAAATCATGTGCCAACAAGTTCTTCGGCCTTAAAGGGGGTGGTATTCCAAAATTATTTGAGCCTAGGTGTAGGGGTGGACACGAAGAAATGACATTACTATATATTCTTGTTGTTAGAAACTGGACTTAAAAAAGTAAAGTCAAGAGTAAAGAGTGATTATAAATCATTCGGTCGTTTATGCGATCGGTTTGCGCTCCGCTGAAGATTATTAATAGGTCTGTCCCTCAAGATTGAGAGGAGTGCGCGATCGGTGATAGTATTCTTGTGTTTGGCTCTACTTTTGGCTCTTATTTGGCTCTTATTTTACTCTTATTTTACTCTTCAGAGAAAAGGAGCGAAAACTAAAAAAAAAAGTTTTAAGACATTAAATGTTTTGAGGTTTGGGTTTTGATTTTCGACTATAACTCAAACCCCATTCCAAT
>JAQFXL010000818.1:0-16189 GCA_034693445.1 Edwardzetes edwardsi | reverse complement strand
CTTGCAATCATTAGGATTAGGCCTTTGGGTCGGTTTTGATTACAAATGAGACATCATTTGAAGAAAAGCTTAATTTGGAAATAATTTATCGCAAAAATTGAGAGAATTTGAGATAAAATTCACAAATAATAACGAGAAAAAAGATTATATTGAATAATTTCCTAATGCGTTTTTATTGCTAGCTTATTTGTCCTATCTGTTCTCTCAATGGACTCTTCAGCAGAAAGTTCTGGGAAACTATCAAAAGATGTCTAATATTGACAAATGTTTTGAGTGAAAAACAATTAGAAAAATGCTTTTCGATAAACAGGAAGAGCTTTACATTCATTCATATAGAATCATCTTTTCTGAGTTTTGCTCGATTATTAATCTTATTCTTATTTAAATATTTGTACAAAATGTGCGTCAATTGATAAAAAAAATGCCAAAATGTGATAGCACAATCTTTCATATCTATTCTTTTTTTTAGGCATTCCGTTTGGCGAAAGGACAGTTATGGCCTCTTTTGTTCACATTATGTGCTTTCACTGGCATATTGTCGGCATTTTTAGACAATGTGACTACAATATTGTTGATGACCCCGGTCACTATCAGGCTGTGTGAGATCAAAAATATGGATCCAAAGCATGTTTTGATAGCATTAGTCATTTTCTCCAATATTGGTGGAGCGGCCACTCCTGTAGGCGATCCCCCGAATGTCATTATCATTTCAAGCACTAAAATACAACAACAGGTAATTTGAAATTCAATATCAAAAACATTTTTATCGTTGAATTATTACAGAATCTATAAAATGATAGTTTTATTGTCTCTTTTGTGAAAGTTTTATGAGTTATCAGATTTCGTTGAAAATTATCAAAAAAATGTTTGTTTGCCTCAAAAGTTATGATTCATAAGAGAAATAATAGTCAAAAAAGTGATTATTTTGTCGCCAAAAATATTTGTAAGCAATATAAACAAAATTTTCTGTCCAAAGATTTACAGAATTTAATAATTATAAATGAAATGCGGGATTACACCTAGCACACCCGGTCAAAAATGTGTTGCAAATGTAGCAAAATTCAGCATGATTGTTCTTCAATATTCAATAGGTTTTGTTTATTGGTATGAGTTGTTATTAACAAGAAAATACAGATAAGAAATAGGGTAACAGAGTCTGACTGAGAATATCAATGAAATTCTATGCAATTTAGACCATAAGATACTTAGTATGAAGAGCTGGTCATTCTATGTAGAAAATGATTAAAATTGTTGGTATTATCTGGTTTTTGTTTGAAACCTTCAATATTCGTCAATGTTATCAAATGTGTACCCAGTCTTCTAAAAACTAAATTCAAACGATAAGAGGATCACGTCTTTCAAAAAATAATATTTTTCTTACAAATAATGATACCATTTATCAGTTTATCGATTATTTATTTCTAATCAATTGACGACTAAATTTCGCATTAATTTTTAAATTTCATATTAAATATTATATATTAAAGGACTCGAACTTTGAATTTTAATCTTAGACACTTTAAATTTTTGGCAACTTATTAAAGCCTAGAATCGATTCTCACGAAACGCTCTAATCATATGATTTATTAAATATAAAAATATTTTATTAAATCTCGGATTCAATCACTGATTAATTTAGTATTTTTATTGATTGAGAGGAAACACAAGAAATTATGAAAAACTTTTAAATTACTTTCATTTTAATAATTGTAACAAACATTTGAGTCATTAAACCAGAGATGACTTCAATGAATGTATTAATGATTTATATTTATCTCAAAATAAATATTAAACTAAAAAACAGATAAAATCAAAACTAAAATAATTTTTTGCTTTTGTTTCCAACCGTGAAGGGCATTGACTTCGGGCGCTTCACTTATCACATGTTACCCGGGATCTTCTTCTGTTTTATAGCGGCGATGGGTATGATTCGACTCCTTTATCGCGATCTTTCAGACTTGGAATTTCAGGAACCACCAGAACTGGTCGGTAAGTATCACTCCATTAACTTCAAATGCATTCAATACAAAGACATGAAAGAATTAGAATAGAAATTGCTAGGTCACACAAAATACAAACAAGTCTGAAAATATTAAGGTCGAGATTTTTTTTATTAAAAACTTGCATGTTTGTGAGCGCAGGTAAAAAGCGATTAATGGAATATCTCAAATGTGAGATCGAAAACTTAGAGAGCATTGAATTTGAACAGAAAGAGAGAAGAAGGGAGGAAAGAGTCTTCCTTTCTTCGGACACCGAAGCTCAGCGATTGAATTTGAACCACAACTCGAGTCCAAACCTGCATGACCTCGACTTAGAAAATTCATGCTTTCAATCATCTAATGGTAATTCATAGCCATTCTAATGATTTACCATTAATTAAAACTAACCTTAATTTTATGATTGCGTCCGAAAACTTCAAAGCATTTCCTCCTTTCTTCTCATTAACAAACATTAATCAAAAATTGTCGATAAAGTGCTTAAAAGTGATGGAAACAGAAAATGTTTTTAAATATAAATTATTAAATCCATTTAATCTATAAATGAGCTTGGTCTTAGGTTGTTATTTTGGATCATATCAGACATCTTCTATTCGATCACTTATTGAATATAAATCTCTTTCTTCGCTTTTCTTTGCTGTATTTTATTTAATTTTGTTTGAAATTAACTTAAATTACATTTGAAATCAGAATTAAAGCGAGAACTCGATGTCTGGAAGAAAGCCTGTAATTCAATATCTGGTTATTCAAGAGATGAAAACTCAGTTCGAGGTGTTCTCAAACGAAAAGTCATGGCATTGGAAGGTCTTCTTCATAAACATCTGTACGATGAGAAGCCATGTCCAAATGATTACCTTGCTACTCTCCAAGAACTTCAGTCTAAAGTTAGTGACAGTAATATAATCGGAATATTTACAAAAATGACTTCTATTTCAGTATAAGATCCGAAATAAGCCGCTTCTAATCAAATCTGCAATTGTTATGACTTTAGTCATAACTCTATTCTTTATGCAAAGTATTCCAAACCTGGATCTAAGTCTCGGATGGAT
The DNA here is from genome assembly GCA_034693445.1 of Edwardzetes edwardsi. Lineage (NCBI taxonomy): Eukaryota > Metazoa > Arthropoda > Arachnida > Sarcoptiformes > Ceratozetidae > Edwardzetes > Edwardzetes edwardsi. The sequence continues at coordinate 13,143 of JAQFXL010000818.1, read as the reverse complement.
CGCCATATTGGGGGCTATACTGCTCCTAATTTTGGCTGATTTGGATGAACTGGAAAGTGTCATTTCCCGGGTCGAGTGGTCAACACTTATATTCTTTGCGGCTCTATTTGTTGTAATGGAAGCGTTGGCAGAACTGAAGTTCTTGTGGTGGATCGGAAGACTTACTCAAGATTTGATCAATTCTGTGCACGAAGACAACCGCCTGATTGTCGCCATTTTAGTATTCCTATGGGTTTCGGCTTTGGCCTCGAGTTTGATAGACAACATTCCTTTCACTACAGTTATGGTGAAAATCATCGAAGACTTAGCAGATAATAATGAATTCAATGTTCCGTTGACTCCACTCATATACGCGCTCGCGTTTGGCGCCTGTTTGGGAGGTTAGCCTTCGTGTGTTTATTTCTTTTGAATTCTTGATACATTGTCTTTTCAAACAGGAAATGGTACATTGATAGGGGCATCTGCAAATGTGGTCTGTGCGGGAGTGGCCGAACAACACGGCTATAGATTCACTTTTATGGACTTTTTCAAGTGAGACAATTAACTTATTTCTGTGTTTTAAGCGAATAAAAGTGTCGACTAAATGTCAAAGAAGTGAATCACTTGTAATGTTGACAGACTTTCGGCGCCGTCACAAACAAGTGCACACTTATATGTTTTGTATACATTTTGCTTAAGTTTGTTTGAATTCTGTTCGTAAACCCCTTTCCCTTCCGTCAAACCAAAATTGATTCGATGCCAAAAACAATTGATATGTTTTGAATATAAACTTATATTAAATCCAAAATTTATTTGATTTCAGAATTGGATTTCCGATAATGTTGTTGACTACAAGTATTGCCACCATTTACTTAATCGTATGTCATGTTGTCCTCGACTGGAATTATTAGAATTACTTTTATATTTTCAAATATTTTAAAAAAAATTTCAAAGATTCGTCAAATTTATGTATTGATTGTTTGAATGTATGTATATTTAGATCATATTTATAAATATCTCATTTGAAAAGTTAACGAATTCATAAAAAATCCAATTTTAATATATTTTAGATATTTATTTCACATTTTACACAATCGGCTAAAATGTTTTAAAAGTATAAAATAAATACATAAATAAAGTGTAGAAATATTCCCGAATCTGATCTCAAAACCTCTTATTCTTCGAATTCATTCATTTTTTGCCGAAATAATAATAACATAAGAAATGAAAGATTAAATAATTTACTCAAAGATTTTTGACAAATAACTGACTAAACTTATGACTAAATTTCATACAAAAGATATCTCTGAAGGAGTGCCGGAATCGGCAACAAATTGATTCGTTCGATCACATTCTGTCCCACGTTTCCGAGCATATGCCTGACTGCCAGTCGCACCGAATGCTTGAGTGGACGGGGATCCATTGCCGACCTTAGTATCACTTCTCTTTGAGCATTAGACAAAAGGGAACACCTTTTGATACTCGCAATACTGAAAGCTTCTGCTGTGTCTAAGACTAGGTTCAGGACATCACTGCTTACATTCAAATGGAGTCTGAAATACAAATCGATTGATTAAATTGATTGGACTCTAACTCATAGCTTACCTGTGCATCACTTTTAAAATTCCGATGGGGTTTGCGATTTGGGCCTAAACCGAGACAAAAAAAATCAGTAAATATTTTCAAGTGTCACTCAGACTTGCCTTGATGATAAGTCGAGCACCATATTTGAGTAGCAGTCGGATGAGTTCACAGTTCGGTGCTTCGGATGAGTTAAAATACTCTCCCAGAGGAGGTTTCAATAGCGGACCCCTTTCATCGACAGTTATGGCATTTGGGTCGGCGTCTGCATCTAACAGAATTTGAACTATCTCCATTTTGTTTTCAACCTGCAACAATATTCCATATCTCAATTTCAACAAATTAATTGATAATATGAAGGCTTACTTTCTCTGATAGTGCGATGTGTAGGGGAAGACCTATTATAGGCGACCCAACGTTTACCTGAATGGCAGACGAATTATAAGTTTTAAGTTATATTTAGTTATATGAGATTAAAAAGATAGTGTACTGACGTCTGCGCCCGAATAGATCAAAAGTTGAACCATTTCCACATTTCCTCTCAATATTGCGAAGTCGAGTGGAGTGGGCTTTTGGAAGTCTGACGGGAATCTCACATTTGCGCTGTGATGCAGAAGAAGGCGCACAATATCTATATTTCCACTCAATACGGCGTAATGAAGGACAGTCCGGTGGTCGTGACGCTCTGCACACACAACATAATAGAAAAGTGTCGAGAAGTGTTTATAGGTTGAGTAAATTATTAGATTATAAATTATTTCAAATCTATTCTGGGCTCAAATTAAAGGACTTTTGAATTGTTTGAAAAAAATATTCCGATTCTCTAATTGATTGTAACGAAAGTTCTAAGGATTTGACGGAAGACTAAACATATCCAGAATTTTGTTTACTTTTTGTTTAAAAATAGAAAAACTGTTTAAAAAAGATTTAAAATATATTTACTCCGATTGAGTCATACTATTCAAGTGATACCTGAGGTCATAGCGTTGGGATCGGCGCCGTAATGCAGTAATATCTTAGCGGCCGCATAGCCCTGAGGATGTCTACACGCCTTCATCAATGGTGTCAATCCCGATCTGTCTCTTACGTCAGGACAGGCGCCATATTTCAGTAGCATTTCCATAAATGTTATGTTTAACGGAGAAATCAGATTGATTTCAGAGCCCAAGAAGTAGCGGGCATTTGGATCGGCGCCGTTTTTCAACAAGATCTCAGCGCACTCTTTGTGACCATTTTTAATGGCTAATCTCAACGGCTCGTCAGCCAATGTAGCTCTTGGAGGGTTGCCTAATGCCTGTGCCAACAAAGTATTGTTAGATCTTATTGTCAGACCATATAATCATTATTTCATAGATTATGACTCAATTATTGACTCATTTCGTAGAATAACTTCTAATTAATGTCTAAATCAAAACAAAGCGATAGTTTAGACTATTGTCGAAATGCCCACTATTTATAAATTTGACAAGATTCAAAGCCAAAATTTAAAACATTTTGAAATGAAATGAGAGCAAACAATTGATCATGGTAAGTGTCAACTTGATTATATAATTTATATCGTGATTACATTATTCGCAATCATTTTTATATTCTTTTGCCTCAAATTATGAACTTATCTCTAATTTTCACTGAATTTGTTATCTATTTATTCACTTAAAGATTAATCACTCGATTGTTATCTGTTTTCAAATATTAAACAAATAATTGTTTAAAATTGAGATTATATTGAATTAAAAATAGACTTCAAACTAATTAGCGTTAAATAAACCAAATCTATGATTGATTATAAAGTTTAAGACTTTTACCTTATCGTCGGGTTGTAGTTCTGTGAACTTGACTCTGGCGCTATGATCAAGCAGCATTTGCATCAGGTCTGTATATCCCCGTTCAGCGCATAAATGCCTTCAATGGAAAGTTGAAGATCAGCACAAATTGTTTGTTTAAAATTGTTTATTAGAAAATGATTGAATTGCTTACAGCGCAGTATAACCCACTTCATCCATGGCGTCGACATCACTGCCGCGAACGAGAAGAAGATTAACGGCCTCCGTATACTTCTGATAAGTGGCGTAGTGCAAAGGTCGGAGCCCTAATTATAATCAAGATCGTTATTGTTGATCACTGATGAGATGTGTATTTACCTTGAGTAACTGGCTCGTTTACTTTGGCACCGCAGGCCAGTAATATTCGGATGTCATCGAGTGGAGCACATCGTATAATAGAGTCGGCTAACTCTCTCTGAAGAGTTTGCAGACACGGCAATGAAGGCATAATCACAGATTGAATTCAATTATTCCTCTTCTTCTTTGTTATTCTTTAATCACTGGTTTACCAAAAGTTTATTAATTGATTTGAATATCTATTGAAATGATTCAATGGATTTAAGAATTGTTTTCGAGACACAAATCATCTGATTTTGTGTATATTTTTCGATGCAAACAAAGTTTTGTTTTTAAATGAATAATAACTGTTTGAAAGAGAAATCGATTTCAAGAACACTATCTCTTCATTCACTGAATGACTTACAGAACGTATGACTTTCTGAGAGATCAGTGTTTTGGTGGCAAAACGCCAGTTAATTACATAACACAATATATACCGACTTTTCTATCACTAAGTTGTTATGCTATTTATAGCCCATCAAAGAACAGATCGCAATGACTTTTGCATCACTTCTTATCTAATATAACACTGAGAAGACATTGATTTGTTTTGTTTTTGTCTCAGCTTTTTGTATATTCGCAGTAAATTTATTTCTCAAAAATAACATTCATTTTACAGATCAATGAATTCATTGATCTATAAAATACTTTTCAATTAATTTTATAATTTATTAAACTTTCAATTAGACTGACTGTCAATCAATTCATTTTCGATGAAAACCCCACAAAACTTTTGATATATGATTATAAATCGAGGAAATTAGAAATGTCTTACCGTTTAATAGTTGAGCTCGAATTCAATGTCAATCAACTGTAAGAACTGAATTGAAAACTAAATGAATGATAAGAATTATAAAACATATTCAGTCGTCAAACACGAAGTCTGTTAACTGTTTGTCGAGTTCTCAGTTGGTTATCACAAAAGACATTTATAAGACTCATTTCTCTGTCCTTATATTCAAGGATGTGATGCCATAAATGAGATTCTAAAGCACATGACATGACTTCGAAGCACAACCATCGCTAAGAATTTATTTATGCCTTAACTCCAGTGGCATTGGTTGTCATCGACGGCAGCATCACTGCATCGAATCCTTTTGCTTGGTATTCAGTATTTCACTCGCATATAAATTATCTGAGAGAATATAAAGCTCAATGATAACCTTGATCAGATGAAGAAATTTGTCTTTAAAATTTAAATTGTTACAAATTTATTCAATTAATCAATATTTTTAAGAAATTATTCGCAAAACTAATTTTGATTTATGTTTTCGATGAAGTGATGACTAACCTGTCAGTGGTTAAGAATGTAGAGGAATATTCTTTGGGTTGAGAGTGCGCCTCATAATTGGCCGGGGTAAGAGTCATACATTTGAAACGTGTCAATGGCTCACATAATTAGAGTTATTAAACTAACTTTTTTTCTTAAGTTCAGATGATTTTTATGATAAAGTTTATAATCTCCCGAAAAGCGACTTTCGTTCAAAGCTTTATCTCAAACTCAGATTTACAAACATTTTAGAATTACACTCCACTGCCGTTATAATCAACACTATTGTTCTTAAGAATCTGTTGATTATAGAGGAATGTTGATTATAACGGCAGTGTATTGAAAAGGTATTCAAATAAAAGGTTTATTATTTGAATGCCATTATATTTAGTTTTTTCCGAATTTTGTTTTACAGTTTCGTGAAATTTATTGTTGATTATAACGGAGTAGTTTTAGTATTGTTTTCTATTAGAGTGGTCTAAGCATAGCGTTGATTATAGAGGAAACAAATGTTGATTATAAGCGACTATTTTTAACATTAATGTCTATTGAAGTCCATTTGGAATCTAGAAGTTGTTGATTATAGAGGAAAGTTGATTGTATAGGGTGTTGATTATAACGGCATTCGAGTGTACTCTCTTTTTCAGAATTCATAATTTGAACTCAAATTCATTAAAATGATAGTTATTTTGATTTTTCAAAAATTTCTTTACTATAAGATCTGCAAATACGAGGAAACCTACGATTAAATTTCAATAAGTAATGGCATTGGAGGAAAGTGTCGTATTATTAAATTTATTAGATTTACATATATACAGGAATAATACCAACATGACCATGTTGGTCATAGTTGCAAAACTAACTCCATCTGAAAGTATTGATTCTAAAATATGTTACAAAGGTTGATCTCTACTTGATAGTTTAATTTGGACCATAATAATTAACTTTTCACCTTGTTGCTGTAAGATCAAGATAATTTAAACAGAGAAACCAAATGATGTGAACCAGAGGTTCTGTTCTTTGTATTGACAATAAAATTATTTGATAAAAACAAATATAAAGTGAATATTGAATGAAAGGTCATTCAAATGTAAATATATTCTGATTATTATTCTTAAGCTTTAAATTTGTTATTCTTTTGGGAATTTCTTTACAATTGAATCATAATTAGAAAGAAATTCGAAAAATGTCAACATTTTAGTGATTTATGTGAACTCGTAATAAACTGAACGGCACTCAAAAATAAAGTTTGTTTGAGTCACACGTTTTCTCAAATTATATCACAAGTTGTAGTCATTCAGTGCTGAACCAGCGCTCAGTATTTTCAACAAACAGGTCAGTTGAACAAGGATATTGTATAGAGCGGGCGAAAAGCTTTTATAGACTAGAGGGATTCACAGCATGGTAATTTAACTGAAAATTAAAAATTAACAATATTTATCTTGATATAATTTGCTTGGTAACCAAGATAATAAATGGAATGAAGTTGGAAGGGTCCAATTATAGGCTGTGATCGGAGGAGTTGATAGTTTTCAATGAATTGTTGATCGAGGTAAATACTTATATTCGCGTTGTAAAAGTTGATTAAACTTTGAACTTTTAATTTGACCAAAGATTCAAAAGTTTGAAAAAAAGTAATTAAAAGAAATTCATTATTATATGAAAAGTTAATTACAATAAAAAGGAAATTAAACTGAACTGTAATTACGCGAAGATATTGCGATAAATTCTTTTTGGATTATCCTTGAGGTCAACAAACTGTTGAGGAATGTGAGCTCTGGTCATATGATTAGAAAGTTGTCACACACCCTGTGTTTTATTGTTTTTAGACCAACAAAAGAAAGAAATGAAATATTGAACCGAATTTTGAATGAAGTTCTTGTAATTATCTATAAGTGAGGTCTGAAGGCTTCCAACATATTTATCATTAGATTTGTCAGAATTTTGACTCATCTCTACTCTGACTGTTTGCTGGAAAAGTTGTCAACAGTTAAGGATCTCTTGTTTTTCAGAATCTTAATTCATGCGAACATCTCTTCAGTCAATTCACTCGAAAGGGTTTGAAATTATATTTCTAAAAATAGACCCAAAAGAAAGTGAACTTCGAATTCAAAGGGGTTTCGGTGCTTATAATTAAAGCTATGCTTTGATAAGTTTGAAGGCAGAGGGAGGGAAAGTACTCGCAATCATTTCAAATTCAGAATCAGACTTAATTTTGTCAGATTCAATTTTGCCATAAAATGCCATTTTTTCTTTCAACTCATCTTTCAAATGAACACTCGTTTATAATTTGATTCAATAAATGAGTCATTAATTGTAATAAACATTTTATTATTAAACTAATTGCACACAAAATATAACTCATTATTAACTCAAATCAAAGACTCAATCCTTTGACAATTCATTGGTATTTCGTATAAAATATATTTAAAACGAATTGATTTCCGAAGTCATACATAAATCAAGTGTTTTGTACACAAAATAAACGAAACAAACACTTAAACAAAAATAAACTGAAAACTATTTGATATTAATTATACTAAAAATAGTTTTCAAAAAAAAATTCATTCGATTTCAATAAAATCAGTTGAATCGGACTGAGAGCTGAGCACTCGTTCGCTCATCCCTTTCATCTGTTTCTGTAAACTATTAGACTTGGAAATAGAGTTTTGATTAAAATTCATAGAAGAGTTCGACGCTTGACTTTTAGCCGATTTATGAGATTTCAAGTCTTCTTTAGATTCACAACTATTTCCTCTGTTCCTAATGAGAGCCGGCGCCGAACCAATAGTTATTGTTGGAGGAGTCAAAACACTACTAGTTCTGGAAGTGGACGCCATATTTGAAGAGCCGGGAATAGTGAGAGCCCTACCATTGCTGAGACGCACCGGAACTTTCTTAAACTGCTATTTAAGATGAAATTAATAATAATTGCAAACAATAATCATTTGATGACTTACTTCTGGTTTGGAAGCAATGGAGGCATAGATAAGATTGAGGTCTTCATTGGCTAACGGACTTTCAGAAGTTATGATCACATTTTTGCCGGCATATGAGAGGGGACTGTAAAGGTTAGGAGTCTTACTCTGACTATTTGATGCGACCGGACTTATCAAATTGGTCTGCATAACAGTGGCGGGAACTGAGGATTGCGGTAATCAAAGCAATTAATTTGAATTTCAGGTCAAACTCATTATTAATACCTTTGATGCTATTGAAGGGTAGTTTTAGTCGAGTGCTTGCATTTGCGGACGAAGAGCTTGAACTGGGATTTGACTTTGAAGGTGCTATCAGTGATGAGGAACCGCTCGACATATTCAACGATTTACTCATTGATTTAATTTTTGAAATATCCGGATAATTAATGACTGGACCGGTGACTGATGTGCTCGAATGCAAAGCTGTTTGCAAATAAGGTTTAGGATTAGTTTAAATCGCAAACAATGTTATTATTTAAAGACGTATTAAACGATACCTTCATTTGATGGGACGATAAAAGGCTTCAAAACAGTGGGTCTTGTCGTCAGAATCGGGGGCTTCAGTAAAGAGCTCTCTCTTCCAACGAATTCTGTGTCCAACGAGGAATCGATCACATTCTTATGATGCAAATCAGGAGTAGTTAGCTTTGGGTAAATGCTGGGGGCGTTTACCACTGCTTCCTGTTTTGGTTTCAGATTCTTCAACGTTTTGCTCAGAACTGGGAGTTTCGGTAAAATCAGTCTTTGATTTTGAGGTTTGGGCGCTTTTGTTGGCGTTTTAAAAGATGTTGTCTTAGCGGTTGGAATAGTTAACAATTGAGAACTGGTCGACAACTGAGGCTTCTTATGAGATGTATTCGGTTGACTCACATTCTGTTGGGCTGACAACTGTTGAGCACCTGTTCCGCCAAAACAGTTAGAGAAAAGTGAAATTCGGCTAAAATGTGGACAAACTTACGTTTTTGTTGGAATTCTTTTCGTTTTGCTTCGAGAGCTTCACCCACTTTATAACACATACTATTCCTATAGGTGTTCATCACATCATTGACCACTTTATACGCTTCCGGTTTCAGATCTAATCAATTGAAGCCATTATTTAAGACTAGTTTACATTAAAAGGAAATTTGAGTTAAAATATTTGCGACAAATCAGCAAAGATTTTAATGAAAGGGTTGGGCGAAAGACAATCAAAATACAGACATAGGAACAGCTGTTTACCAGAGATGAAAAAAGTGAGGAAAAGAACAAGTGATGTAAGAGAGATAAGTCCCCCCTTTTGAACATTCCCTTAGAATAGAGAAGAAATCAAATGGAATACCTTTTTGTGCGACTTTAGAGCAAAGCTCGAGTTTGTGGTTCCACATCTGCAACAACTTCCTAATGTAAGACAACTGTTGTTCCCTTTTACTCAACTTCTCGATGGTCTCAATGGCATCTTTAATTGTTTCCAATTTGTTGAGTTTGCCGTTTCTGCAAATCATAGAATTCTTGTCCGGATGTATCGTTTCAGACAATTGGAGGAATAGTTGGTTAACTTGTGCGCGTTGATTGGCACTGGCAGCTGCTTTGGCCGACAACGACAAAACCCTTTTGTCACCCACTCCTTGTGTGGACATCGAAAATAAAGAAGTGAAAGCCTTATCCAGTTTTGGAGTTTCGGCCTTTTGTTTGGCGATATTCTTCATTTGCTTCTTCTGATCGCGAATTAACTGAATTTGTTTAAGTCTTTGGTGAGGAATCTTCAGCGGGTAGTCTGTCGTAACGGTCGGAATGTTTAGTGAATTGAGTTTTGATTTCATTCCGTTCGATAGTCTTTTGTGAATCAAAGATAACTGAATGTCATCTGTGGTCGAAGTGTTTGTGTCGACTATAAGTGACGGCTGTTTTCTCTGTTCGATTTCAAGTTGTTTTTGATGGAGTTCTTGGAGTCGTCTCTGTTCCTCTTGTAGTCTTCTTTTGCCTGTTTTTCCCTTCTGGTCGTAGTCGGGAATAATCCATTGGTTACCCATAAGAAGACTGCTTTCATGAAAACGTGAAGGCAGTCGTATCTGTCGTTTAGACCTATTACCCATCGCAATAATTTTAGCAAGGTCGGCCTCCCTATCTTTTTTATATCTGCCTGTTTTATTTTCTTTGATGGGTGAGGGGGTCTTCTGTTTGGTGGGGGCTAAACCCACTGCCACCAGAACATCCTCTGAGGGTTGGTCGGAGTCATTAATGAAAGGGATTCTAGGATTGCATTGTAAGGCACTCAACGCAAAGCGCGCATAATTGTCGTCCATCACTAACGACGGCGCCGACGGTCTCTTCATTTGTTGCATTTCATTATAAGTGAACTCAATGTAGTCGTTATACAATTGACTCATTTGTTCATCACTTAGAGCTTTGTCCGGCCAAAGAGTTTCCTGAATAACTGGATACTGAGGTAACAGACCTTCTCTTATATCTTCCTCAGCAGTGGATTGTATCGAATCGTTGTTTAGTATCGACTCTAACGTCGACTTATTTTTTATTCCTTTAGTTTTGAAAATACTTTTCTTTTTACTGAAAGTCTGAGGCGTAGAGGAAGTCAGAGGGGGAGGCATTTGGTTTGGGCCGAAATCAGGCATTTTTAGAACACTGGCAGAAAATATGGGTGAATCGTCGGGTGGGGGCGCGAAGTCAGGGCTCAAATAATTCATTTTCAAATCCGATTTTGTTTTTAGATATCCTTCGAGTAAATCACTAACGAAAGCAGACTTAGAGCCAGAATTCGACGACTGGCCTATTGATGGGTTAGAAATCAAAGACCTATAGGTTTTCTCATTCGCTTGACTTTTGTAAGAATTATTAGACAAACCGATCGGCCGTTTGTTGTGTTTGTCATCCAGAGATGAGAACAGTTTTTCTCTCCAACCCTTTATTTTGGTTATGTCTTTGGTTTTTGTCGGAAATATTAGTTTTCCTGACTTTAAGCTCTTGATTCCAAATGTCTTAGAGATAGAGGACTGTTCTTTCTGTTCCTTCTCTAAGTGTTCGAACTTCGAGAACAAATTAATTGATTCTTCGCTTTCGAATGACTGGAACCGAATGCCTTCGATTTCATCCACTTCTGGCTCCGGTTTTTGGACACCAATTAGTTCATTGAAGAGCGACTTATTGATGGTTTTGTTGGCCTCGGCTCTCATCAACTGACTATTGAGCGCTGATTTGGACTTTTTGATCAATTTTTGTCTGAATTTAAAGGGATTGTCGAATATAGAGCTGTTATGCGTAACAATTGATTCGTTTTGCGCGCAATCAATACCATTAGCATTGCTTTCATCTAAGTTTCTGCACTTCATAAATGGTTGTGACGTTTGAACTGAACTGTTCACTGAACTCATTGTATGATTGCTATCAACTGACCAGCCGTTTGACTCTTTGACAGGACTACTCTTAAAATTGATTTTAGGTCTGGATTTGGATTTACTGTTTAGGACTTTGAAGAGTTTTTGAGAGCTTTCTTCCAACTCTTCACTTATTTTCATCGATTTGTCGCCAAAAATATTTTTATTGTATTTTTTAGTTTTGTTTACTTCTAACGAATTCGACTTTTTTGGGGAAGTTTTCATTTTTTTCGGACTTTTAGGGCCAGACATGAAAATACTGTCAGAGTTATAATGACTTAACTGAAACAGACTGTTATCGATGCTGTCCTCCACTTTCGATGACTCGGCCTTTGATTTGCGTTTCTTCGGTTTCTCACAATTAGATACAGTCTTTGCTTTCAAATCCTCGTCCAAAGCAGGCGACAGAATGGGTGGAACCGATAGATCAGCATAATTAAGATCAGGTGATAGAGGCTTAACAATATTTTCGAGGACTGGAGGGCCCACATTGGGTTCGAAGGGTACTTCAGGGGTAAGGATAGGCATATCAATAACATCTTCTTCGGTGGATGTCCTCGATTGCGAAGTCGGCGATGAGTGTGTTTTGGATTTGTTGCGCAATGGAGGAGACAGTGGAGGCGCTGAAGAAGTGCTCAATCGATGCATTGCACGACAATCACAACTCGTAACAGATTTTCTTGAATTGACTGCTTTCACACTTTTGGCCGATTTTGTCCACTTTTTATCGTTGTTTTTGTTATTGTTTTTATGGTTTTTGTTATTTATAGCAATCAAAGCACTCATTAATAAGATTGGAGTAAAAGTGAGACACAATTGGATGCAAAACACGACTATTTTCTATCGTTTTAACTGTAATTGAAAACAAAAAGCCATCGTTTTATACCTTTTAAACTTTAATTACACATTAATTCAATGATTAAAACATTTAAATATTATTCTTCGTGAGTCACAGACAAAACAAAGGGCCAAACTTGAGATGGTCTGTGCTCTTCATGTTTTACTTGTGCTCACAGAGTAGACAAACAATAGTGAAGACATTTATCGATAATCGACTATCGAAACACTGGAAACACGAAATGACTCTCAATAGAGAAGAGTCAGTCTGTTTCACACATTGCTCTCAATAGTAACAAAGCAGTCAAACGATACCTCATTTATCAAATTAATCATTGAATTAGATCAAATTGATCTATCTTAATTACACTAAACATTGAAAATAGTTGAGTTAAAGTCTAACCAGCAGGATAAAGCAATAGATTCTTGCCTCGTGTCTATTCTATCAATTGAAACAGTCGTTCGCGTTTCCGCTATCGATTTTCAATTATCGATTGTCGATAGACGGTATTGAAAGAGAGGCTCACTATTCTCCGGGACAAATCCAATGATAAAAACACGTGCTTCAACTTTTTTAACTTATATCTATTTTGTTCGCGCGATATCTATTTTGTTCAAGCTCATTTACAGAAACAGAACAGTTAAGATGACAATAGTTATAGATTGATATGCAAAGCAATGAAGTATCAAATATTATCCATCAAATAAATGGCTTTTAATGCGTTGTAAGAATGCGTATATCAACTATCGATTATCGAATGACGGTTACAGTTAGACAACAGTAATCTAGGTCTATCTAATATTATGCACCGCTCTAAATTAATCTAGGCAGTAAAATATGCGTTAGATGATTTGCTTTTGTAGTTGAAAACACTGAATGATCATTAATTATTGTGATATTTCAATTAGAATTAGATCCTTTGCGGGTAAATAACTCTACATTTGATTATTATGTGGTCTTATAGTAA
>JAQFXL010000817.1:0-16197 GCA_034693445.1 Edwardzetes edwardsi | reverse complement strand
ATTTTTGGCGAAATGTAAATAATTTTGAAATATTTTCCATTACTATCACTACGAATGCAAAGCAGTCCGACATTGAATTGAATTAATCTGTTTGTAATGTCATCACTAATGTTACAAATCATTACTTCAAACTGAAGTCTTTAGTGATCTTTCGTGACAATTGTTGAGAATTTGCAAATCAGTCTGAAACTCAAAACATTTGAAATATTGATCAGATTTGTAGTCGAAATCTATTATTGATTTAAATCTATTGAATCAATGCTCACATTTAGACAGAACTCAAACAAATTCTAATTTTTTATTAACTGAATCTCATTTGAAATCAATATTTTTCACAGAATTCTTAAAAAATTCATATAAATTCTGAATTCTTTTGAATTACTCGAAAATGATATTAAAGTTCCTGCAATCTGTAAAAAAAAAATCCAGTAAAACCTACTCAGAAGAATTTCCATTTTGAGAATGGTTGCTTAAAATACTGTTTTGTTTAGCCTTGAACAAGTTCATGTACTAATAATAGACTGCTTAAGTAATAAGACTTTTGGAGCAAAAACGATATGCAGAGGATATGATGTGCTTTACTTTTATTGCATCAATCGATTGACTTATTTCATAATTATATTAATTTTCAGAGAATCTCAGCTCAAGTTAGTCTTCTCGATATAATGCCTACTATTCTGGACTGGTTTCAAATACCTCTTCCACAATACAAACTCTTCGGGCAAAAAGTTTATTTCACAGGAAAATCTTTGTTGCCACTAACAAGCAAGGTAATTAATCATTAGATTCTAATGTTCTTTTGCAAAACTCTTTATTTTTTAAAAGAATTCAAATGAAATATTTTTAATGGAACTTTAAGCAAGATACATTATATTGTTGAGTTGACTTATGATTTATTTTTGTTTTGATGTTCGCATTCATAGATTGGTTTGGAAGAGAAGAGAGCGGTATTTGGAAGTCATATTTGTCACGAAATAACAATGAATTACCCGATGCGGTCGATTCGAACCAATGGCTTCAAACTAATCCAAAACCTCAACTATTACTCGCCATTCGGTATCGATCAGGACCTTTACGTCTCTCCATCTTTTCAATATATCCTGAACAGAACTCATCAGTCTTTACCTACACATTGGTTAAAAAAATTGGAAAATTATTATTTTAGACCGGAGTGGGAGTTATATGACTTGAAATCTGATCCAAAAGAAACTAATAATATTTACTTTTCAATGAAATACAATAAGAGTACGAAGAAACTTATGAATAGATTGAAGAAATGGAGAACTCTTACAAACGATCCCTTTATATGTTCTCCCCATTCAGTTTTGGAAAATACTGGACTTTATAAAACTCAACCCAAATGTTTGCCCTTATATAATGAGAAAAGACCTTAATATTATTCAATGCAATTATTTGTTCAACTATTTGTTTGACATTTCAATTATATTCCATTCCGTTAATAGATTTAGTGTATAATTAATGGTCAGAATGTGTCACTTCAGGTGTTTTTTCGTTAGATAAAGCCTATATTATATAACAGTTTACAGACTATAGACTTCACAAAATTCTTTTCAAACCATTTCATTAGAAATCGATAGCTTTATAATGAAGTAAATCAAAATGCGTTTCTTCTAAAAGATGGTTCCATCAACTTTTATATCAACATTTTAGTATAAACTTAGATAACAAATAAAAATGAAATTCAGCCTAGAAGCAAATTAGAAGAATACAAATCTATACAATAGTTCTCCATCACTACTATTAGCTCGAAGAATGTTAAAATTATCAAGATTCTAGTTAGAATTTTGAAACAAACTTCCGCAGACATATCGAAAAATATTGATGTATAAGAGAACAAATTAAAATAGCTTGCTCAATAATTCTCAAATCTCGTTTTTATTATTTTTAAAATTGTATCAAAAATGAATTATTCTTGATGGCAACTCATGGGGTTTATTTTAGGAAACAGGTCCCAGGAACTTTTTGTTATCTTTGATAAAGCTTTCAGGTAATGCTTGTTTCATCAAAATGTCCTTAGTACTTTTCACGAACATCCTGTATATCTACTTTTAGTAATTTTCTCTCAACCTCTCAAAGAAAAACCCACCAGCTTTTCAACAACAACAACAAAATTACTGAACTAGGTACTTCATTTCAAATATCATTTAGAATCTGCAATTTTATATTGTATCGAATTATTCACTCAAGTTTACAAAATCCTAGATAACTTGGTCTATGGAATTTGTCAACTCATTTATCGATTACAACTCAATTGAGTTTAAATATTCATTAATTTTGCAAAACATTAGAATCTAATGATTTGATTAATTTATAATAAATTTTGAATCTTTGAGTCATTAGTTTTGAAATTCAATCAAATGATTGGACGTAATGTTTGTGAGCTTAGGATCCGATTCATTGCTATTCAATGTTTACATCAATTGAAGTGAATTTGATTTCTTTGATTGTAATTTAATATTTGGTTTAAACTATTTTTCTTTATTTTAGGCAAAAATCTTGTTTTAAATATATTTATAAATATTTTTTATTAAATTGTTTTTATTTTGAAATATTTATTTTAAGTCAAGAATTGAGTCATTTTTCACAACAATTTGAATACAATTTCAGTTTGAATTCAAATCGAATTAAATTTGATTTCGGCTTAAAATCCAATCGAAATGAATGAAAGACAGACTTTATGTGATTATTTCGATGAAGACGTTGTCATTAAATGGTCACCAAATGGAAGGTTAGTCTTCGGTTTAGTCATCGAAAGCTCCGAAAACGCGACCGATTCTGAAGACTCGGATGACGACAGCGATGATAACAAAAGAGGTTCGGTTACAGAGAAATGGAGACATTTAAAGCCCGGATTCGCTAAAATCGCGTTATATCCCAACGGAAACACAGCTGTTGTTAATGAGTCCAAAGTTTGTCTTTAATTTCAAACTATTTTTGACAAATGTTTAATCCGTTATCCAATCAAAGGTCAAACTATACGACAGGTCTCTACTTAATGGAGATGTCGTTCAAAGATTGGACCCAAAGAGTCACAAATTAGTGCCAAACAGTGAACACGGGTTTTGCAAATCGACTAAAATCTTTGCCTCAATTAAGATATTGGGAACGAATAAAGTGATAGAAAACGTCAATTCAAGTGATTTAGAAATGCTTTCGGAAATAAGTGAAGACACCATCTGTTTGCTGGACTCATGGCTCGGATATGTCAAAGAAGTGAATCGAAAAATTACACTCAAATGCAGCGACGGATCACTTCTTTGGGTCCACGACTTGGATATCACTGAATTTGAGGACCTGTTGACCGAACGGCAGAATAATGACTCGGAGTTCAATCGCGACGACTATTATATCGGTCAACAACTCTATGGCCCCAAAAAGGATCTGAAGAATGCAAAATGGATTTCACAAACCAATCGAATGAAGCATTTGATGAATTGTTTTTCTGTCAGACATTCTAAGGTCAATGTCGTCGTCGAAGATATCTCTATTGAAAGCGTTTCAATCAATTGGTTGTGTTGTCTCGAAGACCAAAATCTCTCCAAAAATAAGTCACAAAATTATGAGACAACTAATAATCTGATTATTAATAAGAATGTATCGAAAAAGCAGTGGCGGAACTCATCCAGAGTTGGGTCGCATCCGAATGAAGGTGTCATTAGAGGCGAAGCCATTGAAAGGATCAAATGCTTGAACTACTTTGGGAAGTGTTCCCTTCAATTGGGTCATCAGTGCTATTATTCTATAAAAGCCACCGATTCTGTGATCTCTTTCTCTGATTGGATGACAAAAGAATCCATCAGATTATTGAATGAACACAAAAATGAAGACATTAGTGAATCGGAAGCTAACAGTCATTCCAATGAGGAGAGTGACGACCAAATCAATGAAAGCCATTCCTCATTAGACATGAGCTCAAAATATAACAAAACAGTTGATAAAAGAAATCAGTTTTCGCTATCGATTAGAAGCGTTAGAAAAAAGAAATTATTTGCTTCGCGACGAAAGACTTCATTTTGTCTTCCGATCAGCACAAGTGCCGGCTCTCGACTGCCTGTAGAAATTGTGGGCACAAACACTCGGGTTACTGTCGTTTGGCAGAACTCTAGGGTTGAAGACGACGTTCCGTCCATTAATTTATATCCTGTCCATCACATCGATAACCACGACTTCTTTCCCGGCGATTATGTCGTCGAAAATAAAGACATTTGTGAGACATTCGATTACGGAGTCGTTCAGAGCTGTGACGCCATATCACGAACTGCTAAAGTCAAGTGGTTTTCGGTGGCGCCCGACTCACAGTCCGCTCAATTTGTTGCTCAACAAGAACTCAGTGTTTATGATATCAAAGATCACTCCGACTTCTCTTTCCGCTCAGGTGTTTGTGTAGTCAGAATGTTGGCCACAGACGACAATATCTGTGATTCAGCCTCACGTGTCGGCCAAGTGATTGATCTCACTTCTGATGGAATGTTGAGATGTGTTTGGCTCAACGGACAGACATCTCTCGTATGGCCGCAACAGTTGTTCATAATTGGAGACTATGTCTGACATTAATTCAAATCTTGTTTTTAATAATTTTGATTCGTTTTCTCGATTTCAGGATTCGGACGATTTGTGGGCAGAAAGCGATTCAGAGTTCGATTATTCAGACTATAGTTATAACGAAAGCGATGAGAGCTGGCAAACAGATGACGACAACCAGTCTAACAACGGGTCAGTTCTTTCATTCATACAATCATTTTCTGAACTAAATTTTGTCCAAAAGTGTTGAAAATTGTTCGAAACCTAACTCTGAGAATAAGGAAGAAAAGCAAAGTTTATTGAATTTGATTCACGTGAGCGCCACTCAAATCGAAGAGTGGATCAAAAATGGTTCCGCGAATTACAAAATCAATTGGAATAAAGTTGGGACCAAATGCTTGAAAGCTCTCGAAAGGGCTGAGAATTGTTTAGAGGACAAGAGTTCAACGCGTAATGAGTCACCCAATCGATTGTATGACAAAATTCAACGTTTGTCCCGTAAATTGAGACAAATTCTACCCTTTACTGGAAGCGCTCAGAATAGTCATAATAGTAATGAAGTGCCACAAATTCAAACACAACTTGAGTCGGATGTTCCTCAAAATGCTTGCTCTTCGGACTCAGATGTGCGCACATTTACCGAACTTTTGGATGATCTCAAGATTGAAATCTTATTGAATGAAACACAAATCCAACCGATAAATGGGGAGACAAAGGATGAAATCGATAACTCTTATAACCCGGAGCCTAACGAAACGGATTCACAAACAAGCGATACGATTGCAATCAATGGATCGCTTTCTGAAAGCAAAGGAAGTGTAATATTCTTGGAAACGGTTCCCGAATGTCATAAATATTTCAATTCTTCAATCGAACCAAAAAATCCAAAAGAATTTCTCAAAAGAAGTCGATTTGAAATATCACTTCTGAAGAGTGCGTTACCCGAAGGCATAGATGTGGTCCTCTTTCACGACAGAATCGATTTATTATCAGTCCTAATATTAGGTCCAAAAGGCACACCATATGAAGACGGACTCTTTGTCTTCGATATTTGTTTGCCGGCCAATTATCCAAACGGTCCGCCATTAGTTCATTACATTTCTTTCTGTTCGGATCGACTCAATCCAAATCTGTATGAAAATGGAAAAGTATGCGTCAGTCTGTTGGGCACATGGAGTGGCAAAGGAACAGAGGTGTGGGCCCCCAACGCTTCAAATCTTCTACAACTGATTATATCGATTCAAGGCTTGATATTAGTGGCGGAACCCTATTATAACGAAGCGGGTTATTCCAAACAAAGGGGAACCACTGTTGCCAACGACAACAGTCGTCTCTACAACGAAATGGTTGTCATCAAATTGATTCAGTCAATGACTAAAATGGTGTTAACCCCTCCCCAGACCTTTGAGATGCAGATTCGATGCCACACTATCGGAATGGCCGACCGTTTTATTCAAAGACATAAAGATTGGGCCAAAATATCGGAAATATGTTTTTCGAAGTCAATCACATCTTTCGAAGATCTAATGAAATGCTCGCAATTAACGAAAGAGTTTACTTTACCGCCCTTTCCTCTTCTGCCGGCATCGCATGGATTCTGTTTGTCTTTAAATAAAGCAATTCTTCAGTTCGAGGAAACGCTAAAAACTCGTTTGAAATGAAATTTATTTATAAATCGTTTGTTTATTAAATAAATCTCTAATAAAATGTTTTTATTTTCAACTATTTTTAACTTCGATTACGATATTCTTGAGTATAATTTGGTTATCCCTTTCAGTCAACTGTTTTCTCCCAATTTCTAACTAAATGACATTCTATGAAAGGATAAGACCATTAATACTATCTGTCAATTGATAAGCAAATATTTCAAACTATATTTTGTAAGATCTCTACGGGAGAGACATAATTGAACTCATTTTTAATTGAAAGCAAATCAGTTATAAACCAATTAATAATATTTATAATCATTTGACAGATATTTAAAAATAAGAAAAATTAATCAAAACAAATGAGTGGTTCCTCAACCGGTTGTGTCGGAGTGTTGTTAAGGCTTTGCATTTGTTGTGTCATCGCTTGTGAGGAATCGGTTTGCGGCGGATTAGCTCCACTCATAGGAATGTGTCCAGTGATAACCGGCGCCGGATTGTTAATCGGCATTTGTGGCAATGTATTGGCCATTAATTGCATGTCATAAGCATTGGGTTGTGAGGGGGTTGTCCCGGGATGTGGAGAATGGGGCGCCTGTCCCCCCGGTGGTTGGGACGGACCAACATATTGATGCTGTGCCGGCTGTCCATACATTTGAACATTAGGCCCCGTGTTGTTCGCAATAGGGTTAGCGATATAAGGATGGGCTGCATTCTGTGTCTGAGGGCCCGTAGGATTGACATATGGCATGTAATTTGGAGGACCCGTTTGATGTCCATTAGAATACATCACTTGAGAAACAGGTTGTGGATGAGACGGAGCCGAGTGCTGCCAAACCGGCACATACTTGTGTTGTTCCTGTCTTATAAGCATTTCCCTCTCCTGTTCCTGCATTCTCTGGAGTGCTATCTCTCTCTGGTATTGAAGATATTCCTGTTTTTTCTTTCTCATTATCTCCAACTTCTGTGCCATTTGTTGTTGACGTAAGATCTCCGCCTCTTCTGCTTCTCTGCGGATTTGTTCCCGGTGTTCTTCTCTAAGAGCATCGAGAGCAGCACGGGCGTCTCTTATCTGTCCCAACTTGTCCTGAAGACTCTCGAAATGGGCGCGCGAGTCATCCTGTTGTTGGATATAAGCCAAGAGAGTTGAGTGCATATTCGTTATGTTCATAAACAGGGACTGTACGGCACTGTCGTTAGCGATCGGACGCCCTCTCAGTTGATTCGAATTAATCCGATTTACGAATATTTCGATGGCAGACCTCAAAGATGACAAAAACGCTTCCATTTCTTCGTCGATTCCGTTCGACATTTTGTCCTTCAATTTAAGGTCAGGACTCAAATTAGAGATAATTTTAGGGGAAACCGTTGTATTGCTAATCATCTGTTGTGGTTGTGGAGCACTTGGCATTGGGTTTGGCGAATCGCCATCCATTGAGTGACTGTTCATTGACTTTTGTTCCCAAAAATCTCGATTTAGGTAACGGGAAAGCTCCGGGTCATCGATATTATTACTCGACAACGATCTCACTGAAGAGTCCACGGCTTTGGGCGAAGAAATACTTTTCTGGTGGAGTTTTGTTCCACTCATTGCTCCAAAACTAGAACCATAGGGCGAAGAGGAGGCCGAAAGCGAGCGATTCCTCTGTTCCCTCTCTTTTGACTCGGCCTCAGACTGAGACAGAGCTAAAGCCAATTGAAGCTCTTCTTCTTCTTGTATTTCTCGTTCACTTTTCGTGTTTTCAGACTTGGGTTTGGCTCCACTATAGGGCGATGTCTCTGAGCTGTTGCCCGAAACCGGTTTAGTAGTCGACTGTTCGCTCGATTTCGCGGATTTATTCAATTTATCGAAACAGTCGTCACAAACGCGAACCTCTTTTTCGATCCCATACTTAGGAATTGTCGACAATTTTGACGAACACTTATGACAAAAGATTTGTCCGCAATTACGGCAGTGATGTTTGCGGTTAACCATTGAAAACTGAGTGCGACAACGATTACAGCACTCGCCGTCAGCCCATTCAGGCGCTGAATCGGCTGCAAACATGGCATCACTTTCTTTAAGCACCGGAAACTTATAGCCTTCTATTTTCATGAGGTTAACGGTGTCCTGAACTGCACGATGGGACGGGTCGTTACGGAAGGCGTGGGCCCACACCTGAATCAGTTTCAATATTTCATCCCTCACTTTGGAATCGGACGACATTTTGACGATTTCTCTCAACTCTTCCATAAAGGCTTTGCAAGTGATTTCATTATGAAAGGCTGAGCCGCAGTTCTTCATACATGACTCCAATACCTATCCATTAATTGATATTAATTTCATTAATATTCGAAGTTATGGTAAAGACTTGGACTGACCTGAAGTGCCAGGAGTTCGACATTAGGATTAGTTGCGTATAACTTCTTCTTAATGGCGTTCACCGCATATTTGGGTCTGAAATCAAATAATAGATAAACAAAGATATATATAAATCGATAAAAAGATGAGTTATACCCCACGTCGTTTTGCCGAATTGTGTCACAAATGGCGAGAATGGCGTTCCAGTCGGGCTCTAAATTGGTCAGACTTGTGGCCCGTTCTACACATCAATTCATTGATTATTATGACATATAATGGCGTCAGAAATGAATAAATAAATTTATCTTTAAATTACCCAATAATTTGTCGAAAGTTGAGGTCGACTTAAACATTGCTTTGATTTGCTTTTAACACTTAAAAGAAGATTTACCAACAATTGAACGGTTGATCCAACAAAAGGCAATGCGATTGAGTTTTGAGACAAAACTGATAAATAGGTGATAATTATTGTATTGTTTAGAGAAATCACTGTTTGTTTAATTCATTGACAGTAGAGATGAGTCACTCTTTGAGTCAATCATTGGTTTGATATGAAAACAGCTGTCAATCAAACACTAGATGTCATGAGTTGTGTCACAAATGACATGACTTTGCATTTGTTTTCAAATATCATTTCATATTTAAAATGCATCTAAAAGTAGAAAAATCTATAAATGAGATGATCTTGCTAATTACTTTGATAACAGCCATTAATGAATTATCAACAAGTTGATTTTTTGCCCATTTTTAGTCTTTGTCATTTATTTCTTAATTTTATTGTCGTTTTTATCTTAATTTGAAGAGATGTCGAATTTCGACGAAAGTTGTTCTGAAGTTCTTCTTTATATCTATGATATGTCAAAAGGAATGGCAAAAGCCTTTTCCCAATTGTTTTTAGGTATGAGATAATTGCACTCATTAGACATCTGACCACTGAGTTTGATTTGAAGGCAAAGAACTGCCCGGCATTTGGCACACGAGTGTCATCGCATTCGACAGGGAATACTTCTTCGGCTCTTTCGGTATTGAGAGCTGTAATGCGGTATTCATTCAATTATTACTCATTTTTAGGTATTAATTGTATTCTCTGT
Organism: Edwardzetes edwardsi; assembly: GCA_034693445.1. Taxonomy (NCBI): domain Eukaryota; kingdom Metazoa; phylum Arthropoda; class Arachnida; order Sarcoptiformes; family Ceratozetidae; genus Edwardzetes; species Edwardzetes edwardsi. Next base: position 6,577 of record JAQFXL010000817.1, on the reverse strand, counting down.
TTTGAAGGGGGAGACAGTATTAGGAGAACCGGACCAGATATTGTCCTTGGGCAAATGCCAATTGCCTTACAGTTTGTTTTTGGAATATTTGTTTTCTTTGGGTGAATCCACTTTCGCGTCAGTTGTGTCGGTCCCCATCACTCTATAACTAACCTTTCTTTCGATTACAGACCCGGAACCTATAGTTTATTGGAACATAACTGCAATAACTTTAGTAACGAATTATCTATTTTTCTGACCGGAAGGTCAATACCTCAAGAAATCATTGATTTGCCACAAGAAGTACTCAATACGTAAGTAGTTCTCAATTATTCTCTTCAAAAGTGTTTGTATTTTCTTCATTGAAGAGCTGTCCCTTCAAGTGTTGGCCCAAATCTACTACTTTTGAATTTATCTTTCCGTCAATTAATTGTCGTTTAGTTCTTAAATACAAAATATTAACAAAAATCTCGTAAATAAGTTATATTTAGTTTGAGTTTATTTTTTCTCTCAATTTATAAACGCATTAATATTAAGCTATTTTTGGGGAAATTATTTTAATCAAAAACTTCATTAATGTATCAAATTTTGAAAAAATGCCATAAATTTTAGCCATTAATAGTTGATGTCATGAAAGGGTCGGAAAAGTCATTCAATAGTTCAAAGTTTGAAAATTCGGTTCAATGTTTTCGGCTTTTGGCCAGAATTCAAGTAAATCATTATTGAGAACACAGAAATTGAGCACAAATTGAGCAATGTACTTCATATTCTAACCAGTTTGTTTTTATGCAAATGATTCTAGTGCCTTTATAATCTGATGGATTGAATCTAGGGTATTAGACATTGGATATATACAATAGGCCAGAGGTCAGCCCAAAATCCTCTGACTTTTGAGGGCTAGGATTGGATCGTTTCATAGTCTCTTTTGAGTGCTGTTTCCTCTAAAGTTATATACCGGTTGGGATAAAAAGAAACTAGTCTACAATGAAAGATCCTGGTGCATCCGTGGGCCTCATTTTCCAAATTTGATAAAAACCATTTGAATCGAATCTATAGTCTTTAGCATCATGCTCTTGAGCTTGGTACAATTGGCACTATTTACTAAAAGTCAACTGAATTATGAAAAATTATATTCCAATCCCTTTCTTCTAAATGTGTGCAAAATATCGAGAAAAAGATAGATTAGACCACAATATATCTCAAAGATTTTTATTCCTTTTTTTTATAGAATAAAAATGTATTAATGCATTCACCTTGTCCAATTTTTCTCCATTCCTTCTCTTTTACTCGACTTTATCTGAGAGTTGAGTAAATTTTAAAGAAAAAAGTTTAGTTTAGATCTAAAATCTAAAGCATCGAAATATATGTTTTCAAAACATTATTAACTGTTATAACTGTTATGTAATTCTCTAAAAATACATTTAAACTGCACTGCATTCCAACAAAAACCAACTTATTTTTAGGAATCTCTTAGAGAAGGTTTTTTAAAGTTTGTTATCTTATCTCTTGATTTCATTTCTATCGATATATTTCTCAAAATTAAAAAAAATTAAAGAATTCCTAAAATATTTCATTGAAATTATTCTCAACTGTCTATAATTTGAGGCATTGTTTGCAATAATATAATTAAAATATTAGTTTAACTTTTATTAAAGGCGTAAAATTCTTATTTTTCACTCAAATATTCAATCAGAGAATCAAAACTTATTTCAATTCGTGAGTTTTAGTACAATAAGAATTGCCTTGCTAAACTTTTCTATCTATCGCAAGTCTTAAAATCAATTGATAGGAAATATTCGGTTAATTTCATAGCAATTCTTATTAATGAGGATTTGAATCAATTGGTTGTCAATCGATAAGTATTTATAGTATAGTTCGTGAAAGTTGTGATATAATTGAAGAACTGATTCCCAAACGCGAGAAACCAATGGATTCTATTTTTAAATATTTTTTCTTTACTCCGATTTCACTCTCAATACAGTCTTTATAATCCTTTTGAAGTCAAAGCGATGCCAAAAGTGTTTCACTTGTTTTCTCTCATTTTCTCATTCTTTGGTTAACTTTTGGTTCTAATATTTGTTGGCAGACCTATCGGCCAGAAATTGCAATTGTATTTGAATTCATTGAGTATACGCCCGGAAGGAAGTGGTGTCGCATTTAGTGGTGCCGTTGACAACAGTGTGAACAGACTATTACAATCTAGCGATCCATTACCGGGTCGAAGTACTGGTGTAACCGTCACCCCAATTGAAACCACGCCTGAAAGCCAGCCATCAGTGAATCGCAGCCAACAAATAAATACACAAATTGTTTCCAACAACAAAATGGAGAGCAATCCAAGCGATACCACTGAAGAAAAAGTTGAAGAAACAAATGTTGAGTCCAAAGAAGAAGAGTCGAGTACTAAAACGACAACAGCTCGACGTTCATACAAATACGACGATCCGCCCGTCGTTTTCAAAGATGTCGACGTAAGGCTGATCTCATTTTTATTTTATTTTCGATAACTAAACGTTTGATTGCAATTAAAGGGCGTTAAGGCTATCAAAACATTAACAGACTTAGTGTCGGATCAGTTGAGTGCAGAACAACAGCAGTATTTGAAAGAGCTAGGTGAATATCTATTATCCGAAAGCGGCGCCTGGGCTCTGGGAGATGAACATCTTGAGTTCATAGGACTACTACTTAGGTTCGACTCATTTCTATTTTTCAAAATATTCCAAATAATTGATTATTGATATAATATAGTGGAGGAGACGGAAAGTTTGCTCCTAATGTCCCACTTTTGGTTCTGGAAGTATTACAATCGGCTGCACTCAAAGATGATATCGTTTTGGTCTTACATCAGGACAGGAAAGACCATCGAATTATGAGTTATATCAATAGAATCGAGTCATTGACTTTAGCAGAACAGGAGGAGACCGCAAAACTTTTGTGTAATCTTTGCGGTCAGCCCACAACTTTTGATTGGCTCTTGTATATCAGTGAATGGACAGAATCTGACGGTCAGTCATCAAGTAATAGTCGAACCACAACCAGAGCTGCAGTTCATACAGTACTCAATGACAAACTGACGACACTTCAGAAGACTGGCGTCGCTTTGATCTTCAATATAGCGCTCAAAGACTTATTCGAAGATACTGCTACAGAATTGGCCACGGCTATTCTTCAGTTCCTTCACTCGGAACTCGCAGAAGATCAGGGTTTGTATCCATCAAACTTCATCTCAAATCCTTTAATAGATTTGATATTTTTTTTAATTTTTAGCGTTCATGTGTTTGACCGCATTATTCAGATTTATGGCCATCAGTTACAACGACGTGCCAGCACTGGTCAAAATGTTAGGACCAGACCTCAACAAATTCAAAGGTCTTTCCGAAAGAGTGGATAAAATAGTCGAAGAAATTTCGCTAAAATTATCAACTCTTCCATCGCTTTCTTCCGGTGATTGAATTTTTGCATCGATTCAAACATTTCATAAAATTTGATAAATTTTGTAAAAGAGGAAAGTCTTTAGATATAAAAGCTTTTAGAGTAATATTTGATCAAGCTTATTTTAGATTTTACACTCAAATTGTTAGTTTATTTGATAAATTTTTGAAAACTATTGCGTTTAGAATATAATTAGAGCTTAAATATGTGGCTAATTGTTAATCCCATGGCATAAGTCATACTCAGAGGGAGTCTGTTTGAAGATATTTTAAGGGGGCGTAGTATAGGATCGTCAACCTAAAATGGGTAGACCTAGCGTCTGGTCATATATTTAACTTCGTTGGCCCAAAAAAGGGGAGGCGTAGTAGCAAAACGTTTTTTTTCTCCAAAATTTAGAGGCACTGCTAGAGCTTAAATCCCGGGTAATATTTGACATAATATTATTCCTCTCTGTAATGCATTAATACTTACTTTTAATTAAAAATTAGTCCGTTTTAGTCGAAAGGCTTTTCCTTTTTTAATGAAATAAGTTTTTGAAGTGAAACTGTTTTTATAAATTGTTTTCTTTATTTTGGGTTTTATTTCCTAAAATTCTTTTTCTTATTTTCTGTTTTTAATCACAATTTTGTTTTTAAACGAATAAACTTTTTGAAAATTATTCACATTTTTAAGGTTTTATTTAATTTTTTTGTTTAATTTTTCCTTTCATTTCACAACTTTTGACAAATGTTTTGATTAATGAAAGAATTGTTATTATTTATAACCGTTTAGTAATAATTAAATAGTAGTAATAAATTGGAGGTGACCATGCTCAATTCGTTTTGACAAATAACCCCTTTTATTCATATTTTATATTTGTTTTCAAATTCTTCTTTTAATTAATCACTTAATGAACTGTTGGAAAGCGATAATCTCAGAATTGCAACTCGCAATTGACCAAGCTACTCAAATTAATCGATCAAGATTCGAGTCAATGATGGAATCTTTACTTTGTGCGTTTAAATTGAATCTGTCAAGGTGCAGTTGCCTTTAAATAATGATGTGACCTAGACACAACAAACTCATGCAAATAGATAGACATAAAAATGATATATTTTTTGCCATCCATTCAAAAATGTTTTGCTTGTTTTCATTTGAGAAGAATTTTGTCTTTTCTCTTCTCTGTTGCTAGATGACTAGCTTGATCAAACTTTTTGCGTATGTTTTGTACATGGTACGATAGTATAACTTAAAAAGAGTCTACTAAGTATTGTATTTACATTTATCATTTGAAAACTTCTTCAATGGTATAACCAAAAAGTTTGAAATCAAGAAAATATATTTTATATAAACTTATGATTTGTTCGGAACTTATTTGAAACAAATATTTCTTTACTTCTCTATTATTAAAATAATTCCAATTTTTGTTTTCCCAAATCGTTTCATTCGTTTTGAATTTGATTTGTTTTTGCATTAATTCAAAGTCTTGAGGCGTTTCGAGTTTACCGATGAAATCATATTCGACATAACAGGGTTCACATCGGTTCCAAATGGGAGACCAGTGCTCATCGAATTCGTATAATTTTGAAGTCAATAGAAGTTTAACAAACTCTTTAAAAAGTGGTTTTGAATTGTTGTTTATGTCTCCCCTCTCTCTTCTCATAATTGGATCCCAATATTTGGAGTAAAAGTACGGTTCTTCCGATCGATTTTTCTCTCCCTTGTCTTTGAACGCAGAGATCAATCTGAGGAACGGATGTCTAACGAAAATTGCTTTCAAATACTTTTTATTCTGTTTAGTGCTATAAAACATTGGACTGATTCGCGACAACTTCTCGTTTGCATTGAAATGAAATGCAGTTAAGTTTGTGTTTGTGCTATAATCCAGTCTATTGTCGCTTAAAATAGCGAAGAATTTTTTCATTGAAGTCGAAGCTATCTTTTGTACGAAACAAAACATAAACTTATGTTTTTCATCGACAAGAATCGGACAGTTCTTTGTCGTACAATATTTTTGTTTTCCTCGGTAATTATTACTCGATTTTCTCCAAATCGATATAATTCTGTGACTCAAACCGTATTTTTGGCAAAACTGTTGCATAACTTTTCTTCTTTCTCTTTGTGTTTGACTTTGAATAAACATTTCACTCTTATTCTGGAAATTAAATCTTTAATATAAATATAATTTGTATTAAAAATATATAATAATTACCACAACTGTTGAGGTTTTGGATTTGTTTATCAGAGAAGTCAAGTTCTCTGGAGTTATGGTTAAGACGTTTGAAGTGTCAATAATTAGTTGTCTGTGAATTAGATTTGGAAGTGGAATATGATTTATATCTTTCCAAATATTTCCACTTTTCACAGCCTTCCGATGTTTTGACACATTTTTGTAGGACAGCCACGAATCAGAAGAAGAGTATATCAAATAGAATGCCATCAAAAGAATAAAAAACAAAATCAAACTTTTTCTGACTCCCAAACGATTTGAAACAATTTTATGAATTTGTTTAACTTTTTTTCTCATTTTTATTTTATTTCTATTTTTTGTTTAATAATAAAAATAAAATCACAAATATTTGAGAGAAAGATATTTTGCGATTATTTGATTCATTTGCTTAACTCCGATCATAATTGCATTGATCGGACGAATACACGAATTGCCTTAAATTTTTGTAAAAAGTCTATTGATTTCAGAGAAACTGGTTTTGAACAGTGGAAACAAGGTCAATTGATAATCAACTTTTACAAATCTTGTGGATAAATGAATGACCAACTTATCGCTTATTTCTCCTAAATTCACAACTTCTTCATTGACTCATTTCTTGCAATCAAAAGCAGCAAAACATTGTTGGCCTTAATTGATGCAACTATTTTTTACCTAGTTACAATCATTATTGTTTGAAGAATTACGGGTCAAACTCATATTTATCATTCGGAATAATAATAATTCCTTTCACTATCTCTTTTGGTGTAATTTTCGCTAGATTATTCGATTAGTCAAATGATATGCAAGCTTATTTAATTTGAATGAGGACAGGCCCTGGGGAACTTGTTAATACAATTGACAAGGACAAATCTGCAAAATATTTTATTATGCTTTGTCACCCAAAAGCAGAAAAGGTTTAGTCAATATTTGGTCTCTATTTACTCACTATGAAACTAATTTTGTATTCTGCCAAGGTAA